>CAUYQV010189936.1:0-34993 GCA_963574575.1 Galagoides demidoff
ACATACACCTCCCTCAATTTTGTCTGTTCAACTTTAACATTTTAGCAAGGTGTCATATTTTAAAGTAGAAAGAATTTCTACATCCTGTATGTTCTTTTGTTGTTGTTGTTGTTTATTTTTTGCCAACTTTATTCTATTGGACGTTTTCAATTTTATTTCTCATTATACCTCTATAAATACTTTGTACTCATGGTATCATACTAGCATCCCTTTCATACTCCATATCTCCCTACCCCTGTGCCTTTGCTCATGCTGACTTCTCCATCCCTGATATGTCTTCATGCACTAATTATACTAGCTTCAAAAATTCAGTTGAAATGTTATGGACTCCATGAAAAATGTGTTACCACCTTCCAGTTAAATATTTTTCTCTTTCAAATCCCCTAACATACTTACCTATACCTCCTGAATAAATTTTATCACTTGATAAATCAAAAAAAAAAAAAAGAAATGCCTCGGCTGTGTTGACTCTCCACTGAGCTCAAATTGCGCTGTTGGCCATTCCCCCCACCCTTGCTTTTATGGTCATCTTGCCGGAATTCACGAGGAGGAGGAACTAGTCAGCTAGAACTCAAACGGAGAAAAAGGAATGAACCATGATCGGGTGACTGGCCAGCCAGGAGGGTTCCTAGAATCATAGAGCTTAATGGCATTTATTGTATCAAAGGCTCAATTTAAGAATTCATCTCCAATGTGTTTTGAGTAATCTACGCAGAGAGGTAAACGATATACTCGGGATGAAATGATCGGCACTGAAGCATACCAAGCAGATCCCCAGGACACTGGTCACTTCAAATACATTAATTTAATTATTTTATAAAATCACAATTTATAAATATGCCATATACTGTGCAATGCTTTACTATATTACTTGTAAGATATTTCTTGATCTGTGAAGAAAATCCTCATATATTCATGTTCTGTGTCTCTATATTATCCCATAGAATTACTTATAAGAAATAAAATTATATCTTAAAGGCTTTTTGTATTTGTTACCCAAAGGGCATAGGGCATATGCCCTACCCAAAGACGGTAAGAAATTAAAACCAACCCAAAGGAAAATAAAATTTTTCCATAGCCTAATGATGAGTTCTGGTCGTAAACATGTGTTGATGTGAGTGGTCAGTGAACCATAATTGCTGAATTCCTCCAATACCTAGAGTGTCAAGCTAGGAGACGATAATCTTCATAGAAAACAAGTAAGAAGATATCTACTCTGTGACTAATGGTCTACTTGGAGATCTGGATAAAATACGTAGAAAGTGTAACAAATGATTTAAGGCAGCATTTGATGAGCAGGAAAAGCAAAAGATAAAAGTGTATTAATGCAATGACAAAGACTTTTCTAAGCATGTTATGAAGATCAGAAGGCACAGACGGAAACAGCTGATATATTACAGCTGCATTCAATTTAAAATAAAACCAAATCTCCATGGGGGGTAGTGATAAAATTAACAAAAAGCCACCAAAAATGGAAAAACAAGCAGTAGAATTTTAACTGGATGCGTGATAAATGACAATAAAGGGCTTCAATAAAGAGGTTTAATAAAGAAGAAGAAAAAGCAGAAAGAGTTCAAGAGGAAGATGGGTAAAGGCGTCTTCATAACAGGCAATTCGTACAACTATTTGTACCAGGCAAACAGTGGTACATGCGCAGCCCTGCTCACCTTCACAGGTGTTCAGACAGTGCAATATATATTTTTAAACTTTTAAGGTTTTAGGGTAAATAATAGTTGTATATCTTTATAGGATGTATGATGTTTTGATACAGGCATACAATAGGAATTAATCCATTACCTCAGGCATTTAACATTTCCTTGTGTTACGAACATTACAATCCCACTCTTTTAGTCACGTTAAAATGCATCCTAACTTATTGTTGATTGTAGTCACTTTGTTGCACTATCATATGTATTTATTAACCAACCCCATTCTACCCCCTCCACTACCCTTCCCAGCCTTGGGTAACTGTCATTCTATATTCTGATTCTGTGAGATCAATTCAAATGGTGTGATATTATTATTATTAATAAGACAGAAAAAGGCCAAGAGCAGTGTCTCGCACCTTGTCGTCTTGGCACTCTGGGAAGCCAAGGCAGGAAGATTGCTTGAGGTCCAGAGTTTGAGACCAGCCTGAGTGAAGCGAGACCCTGTCTCTACTAAAAATAGGAAAATTAGCTGGGTTCGTGATGGGCGCCTGTAGTCCCAGCTGCTTGGGAGGCTGAGGTTGGAGGATTACTTGAGCTCAGGTTTTTGAAGTTGCTATGAGGTAGGCTGAGCATTCTAGCCTGAGACGACAGAGTGAGACACTGTCTCAAAAACAAAAACAGAAAAAATGAGAAAGATTTAAAGAGTTTAAAATTTTACACAAAGCAGTGTTTAACACGTATGCGCAGAAACACATGCTTACACTCGGGCTATATATTACATCATGGAAGACAATCTTTCTAGAGAACATTTTAACTTCATGTATCAGATATTATGTGTATATATGCCTTGACCTTGCTGACCCACCATCAATATTTTTAAACAAGAGATAATTATACAAGCTGGAAAAGATAATTACACAAGTTGTTCATTATAATATTACTCATAAGAGCAAAAAGATGCTATTCTATAGAGCATGTAGTCAGAATGGCACAAGCCACACACAGGAAGGACCCAACAGATGATGTGCAGCTCTGTTTACTGACATGGACAGTTGTCCATTATGTGTGGGGAAAAAGGCAATTTGCCAAATGAGATGGATACCATTATCCCACCTATGTAAAGATTATGCAGTAGAACCTCCATAGTTGACCACCTCCCCACATTGACCCTCTGTAGGATGACCTCATTTTCATAGACCAGACATACACCATGTGTTCTTATCAGTACAGTGGGCCTGCTTCCTCATGGAGACCATCTCTGTTATTGACCAGTTTGGTACAGTCCCCTGGGTGGTCAACAACTTACATCTACCATGTACACACATATAAATACTCTCTTATACAAATCCCTAAAGAAATGTTAAGAAAGATATTCACCAACAGGCTAATAATGATTCACGTTCTTATCACTTAAATTTTTATAATGAATACCATGTTTGCCAAAACGATAAAGTCATTTTCAAAAGGAAAAAAAAAAAAAAGATCACATTCTTGGTATTTGGTTCAGAAAGGGGATATGCTTCCCAGAGGAGCTGTGGCCTGTTCATGGCCTTGAGAAACTGCAAGTTTCCGTCTCTTCGTTATTACTGGCTAAAGCAAACATTCAGGGAGAAAACACCATCACCATCACTTACATATTCAGGCCTCCAAATTAAATGTTTCAGATACATTGGAAAAGCAGAAGCAGTGAACTACTCTCCTGCCCAGAGAGATCAGTGGGAGCCCCCTGCACTGTGGGAGGCCAAGTGAGGAGCAACTGGTGGTGGAAGGAGTTTGGGTTTTGTTCCTGGTCTGACCTTGGGGAAGACATGGGTTCTAAGAAACCGAGTAACAGCCAAGTCCTCCCAGTTGAAGCGAAACAATAGCAGAGAGGACAGCCTGAAATAAACTACCCTTGTCTTTCAGATTAGGTAGAAATTAATTTATCTTAGAAACAAACACAAACATCAACAAACAGAGCTGCTGTACCCCGAGTGGTTTAGGAGTTAGCAAGAGGAGGTTAAGGACCTCTGTGTGGTTACAGAGCTCAGAGACACATCCAGGGACATAGATGAAACTGTACTTAGTACTTAGACTGTTCGGGTTTTTCAACTGCAAAACCTGGCCATGTTAAGTTCTTTAGTAATCAGAAATGAAAGATCAGAGATGAGTGTACTGTAGATTATCCATGTAGAACCAGCTTCTATTATGCGTGGCTTCTTTTATTTGGAGACACTGTGTCAAAAACGCTTCCACAATTTCCTTTAATAATAATGTATGAAAAACTATACATTTTTCATCTTCAATATGGTATCTAAAGAAAAATGTGGTTTAATTTTTTTTTTTTTTTGAGACAGAGTCTCTTTGTTGCCCTCAGTAACGTGCCATGGTGTCAAAGCTCACGGCAATGATGACTCTTGGGCTCAGGTGATTCTTTTGCCTCAGCCTCCCAAGTAGTTGGGACTACAGGCACCCACCACAATGCTCAGCTATGTTTAGAGATGATGTCTGCCTCAGGCTCAGGCTGGTCTCGAACCTGTGAGCTCAGGCATTCCACCCACTTTGGCCTCCCAAGTGCTAGGATTACAGGCATGAGCTGCTGAACCTGGCTCCTGAATCCTTAAATATACTAATTCACCAGATTCAGTGCATTTATTGTCAATTTCCTGGTCACCTCCTACCGAGTGCCCTGAAGTGGAAGACTTCAGAGTCACCCTGAGGTTTTCAGATTCAAACATTTGAAATCACAGAAATAGTAATACCTGTTGCGATCTTTCCCACATCATGTCATCAGTTCCCTAAATGGGCGCTGCTTACAAAGACGTGTTCAGCTAGTAAAATTTCAGCCACTTGTGTAAATAGAATAAGATATTTCCATATTTATATTTTGTTTCCATTTAAAAAAAATCTGAGTTATTGTAGAATATGACAGAAATAGTACATGGTTTTCTGAAGCCATAGATATATAATCCTAAAATTTTACAAAATGCCAACACAGTATAAATATCCTTACATTTTCCAAACTAAAAAATGCTCACAACGTAGATTATCCGATTATCTAAACTTCTTTTAAAAGGTTTAGAAAAGCTCCTGTGCTTTAAAAGAAGCCAAAAGCTTTCTTTATATGCTTTAGAGATCTTAGATCAGGTATTAAAGGAACTAAAATTTAAGTAACACACACAAAAAAGGAAAAAATAGCTATTAAAAAATGTTGCTAACTTGTTTTCCTCTTACAGAAAAAAGTTATTTGCTATTCTTGGCTATTTTTTATCACAGGGAAAAGATTATATTAATTACCCAAGTGTGCTTCTTTTCTTTCTTAAAAAATTAGACTAGATCAAACATTTGACAAAAATTTAAATATTTGCATATTTATCTTCGATCTTCTTTATGAGGTTTTTGTTTCTAGTCCTTATCTTAAACATTGTTATTGTTATTAATTTTCAAGGCTCTTTAATTTTGTCAAGGCAAAAAGTGGAAACCAAATAAACACATGAAAAAAATTTAAATTTTTCTAATATTATCCTCAAATTTGATATTAATTATAATTCTACTTCTTAAAGTTATTAATTCACAAATTTGAGGGTAGGGAGAAAAATCACATACTTTTTCAATCTTTAAGATGTTTTGATTGAGAATTAAGGGTATATTTATTTTTTTTTGGTTATTATCCTCTGAGCTGGTTTAGTTCTTAAATTTACTTTTTCATTTTCCAATCCATCATATAGATTTTGCCCTTCATCCAGTGGACAACTTGGAAATTGTGCCTCCTTATGAAGATTTGTGAAATCTTTTATGGGAAAAAAATAATCGAGTTCTGTCAACCGAATCACTCCTGTCTGTTCCTAAAAGACACACAAAATAAATTATGACTGGTCAAATATGACCTTTTAAAAACCACAGAGGCTCTTTAAGGTATAAGCTTTATGTCCACCTCCTGCCAAAAGGAATGATGATGAGAAAAGCTCAGGCCCTACTGTCAGTGTTCTATGTAATATTTATGCAGGATAATCCCCTGGCATGTAAATAATTCAGGATTTAAAAGTACTAAGTGAACAAACAAATACTAAAAATTCAAAATGTTTCCATAGTCTCTAAGTGGTGAATTATCCAATCTTGGTTATATTCCATGACTGAGAGAAAACAAATCAATCAAAAGTGAAAAATAACCTATTGATAGTAATACACATTCTGAGAAGGGCTAATTGTATTCAAAAGAACCATGACTTCACACACAGCAAGGTGTTATTAAACATGGACCAGCTATACTGTATCGTTTAACTTACATAACACATATGCGTGTGTGTAGGTGTGGGTGACATAGTGGGGTCTTAAAAAGGCTGAAGAAGGCTGGGTACAGTGATTCCTGGCTGTAATCCTAGCCCTCGGGGAGGTGGATTGCCCTGAGCTGTTCTGACCAGCATGAGTGAGATCTCATCTCTAAAAAAAAAAAAAAAACAACAAAAAACAAAAGCTGGACATTGTAGTGGGCACCTGTAGTCCCAGATACTTGGGAGGCTGAGGCAAGAGGATCACTTAAGCCCAAGAGTTTGAGATTGCTGTTACTTGTAATGCTACTGTACTCTACCCAAAGCAACAGAGTGAGACTGTCTCTAAAAAAAAAAAAAAGAAGAAGAAGAAGAAGAGAACAGAAAAGAGAAAAAAAAATTTTTTTTAAAGTTTAAACTAAAATAATTAAATACAAAATTCAAGAAAAATATAATAAAATTTTAAAAAGCTGAAGAAGAAAAGGAAAAGAAAATCCATCTGGATGGAGAAGATTCACATCAAGGCAGAGACATGGAACAGGAAGGTCAATGTTAAATTACCCTGATTGGAGCAAAGTCTTTGGTATAGACAGAAGTTGGGACTGGGCTGAGGTATGTTTTTATTCGTCCCAGAGGTGATACAATACAATAAAGGGGACAGAAGGAAAATTGGTAAAGGTCATTTGAGAACGAGATTCAAGAGCATGAGCTTTTCCAAAACTTCCATCTTTGTTAATTTCCATTTTGTCTCTTAGTTTGGGAGCGTCTAATTGGTAAGACTCTCAGGAGGCCACCCATTCTATTTTTCACTCCCAACCAATCCTGACAAAGAGACATTCAGGATTCAGTGCAGGGGGTGCCATGACCTTGCAAGGTGATCAGTTGCATTTTCTACAGCACCTGCTCAGTTAAGACATTCAGCCTGTGTTCGGCACAATTCCATTCTTTAATCGATGCCATGTCTTTTCACTGAAATCTGCAGAGCATTTGCCATAATGTTGTGCTGAAAGAAACTACTACATCCCAACTCCCTAAACATAGGGAGCTGTTGTTCGTTAAGGCAGTCCTCCATCTGAATGACCAACATAAGGAAGACTGCTTTACTTTTACGCATGAGTAGAGGACATACGTACCTATAATACACATGTATTTCCATGCTTTACATACAATTTTCCATATTCCTGGGAACACTTTCCTTTTCATTTGTTTTTATAAAATCCAACTCAACCTTCAAGAGTCAATTCAGATGTTAAACTTTTTTTTTTTAAATTAAGTCTTTTCTTGCCTCCTGTAGTTTCTTAAACCAACTTTTGCTGTAAGTTACTGCATAGTTGTTAATGGTTGATTTGTCCCACCAACTTGGGTTTTGAGCCCCAGTGCATTCGGTGGCTGGTACGCCACAGGCTTTAACAAAAGATCACTGTGTAGATGAGTGAGTTTAGTTAAACCTCATCTTGCAAAAATGAGGATGAGACGTTGCTAGAGGTTACAAATGTTTTTCTGGGTATTTGGTTCTTTCAACTGGTTCACTCTACCTCCCTAAATAGGATTCACCAAAGGAAATGAATAAAAACTTTAAAAGAAAGAAATAACTATAATCTACAAAGATATGGGTTTATGCATGAAATTAGTTATTTGCATTAAGGCATGCAATACAGAGGAGCATGTCCTTGTCACAATAAATCAGAGAGCCTTAAACTGCCCCAAAAGAAACTAGGTTTGTTTGTTATGAGTTATCAGTGAGTCCACATTAAATTTAAAACTGAAAGGTTTTCTTATTTCCCACCCCTTCTCAAACTTTTCTACTATGTATCTAAAATGTTCTTAGAATGGAAAACATTATCTTTTGGGGGGGGAGGGAGAGGTACTTTCTTATTAATTAATTTGAAGATTAATTTATAATACTGTCTGAAATATCCTAAATCTATCAAGGGTATTGTTGGACCCAAATGGGGTCCAGCCACGATAGCCGCCCCCAAGGAACAGTCACCAGACTCGGGTCGATGCAAAAGCAAGAGGTGAGTTTATTTGCTGAACGCGTCAGGGTCCCTCAGCCGCTCGGGAAGAAGGACCCCGAGCTGCTATTACAGGCTACTTTTAAACTTAAAAACCACAAAGGGGAGTGGGGGGGGAGGTAGGGCGAGCCGTTGGGGATTTTTCTGTTTTTGCAGAGAAGAAGGATGTGGGTATGGGTGTGGGTACTGGACCTATTTTGGAAAGTCCCCATTACACCGGGGAGCTGGAAAGTTCCTGGTATGGGGCTAGCTTCTGGGAAGTAGGAAGGGGAGTGGCTAACAGGGTGAAAGAAAGGGGAGCTGGCAGGGCTCTTCATTCCCTCCTCTGTCTTGGGAATGGTTTTAATCTTAAAACCCTGGTTCATGGTTATGGGTGGTTATTTTGTTGTAGGATTTGATACTGCTGGGTAAGCAGGAGTGCTTGGGTTATACTGAGGCGTTCGCGAATGAATGTGAGTAAGGGAGAGAGTATGCAGGGGCCGAAGGTGAGGAGGAGCAAAAGTATGAGGAGGGGTCCTGCTATAGTGGAAAGGAGAGTAGTTAGCCAAGGGGATTTGTTAAACCAGCTTTCAAAGAGTCCTTGCTGAGATTCTCTGTCTCGTTGTCTCTGGGCTAGGCGGTCTCTAAGTTTAGACATGGAGTCTCTAACAACTCCAGTATGGTCTACATAGAAGCAACATTGCTCCTTAAGTGCTACGCATAGTCCTCCTTCTTTGAGAAACAGAAGGTCTAGACCTCTCCTGTTCTGAAGGACTACTTCAGATAGAGAGGTTAAAGACTGTTCTAGTTTGGTGATGAAGTTTTTGACTGCTTTGAGATCCTGATCAATAGCTGCCTGAAGTTGTGAGAAATGTTGGTTTCCCTGCACTAAGGCTACAGTCCCTGTGCCGATGCCAGCCGAGACACCGATTCCTAGGAGCACGGCAAGGGTTAGGGATATTGGCTCTCTTTTCGTGCGGGATGTAGGTAGAATGGTGTCAAAAGTGGATCCTGGGTAGTAATATATTCTGGGGAGAATACGTATGAGAACACAGAAGTCTCTGGACTGGTTAAAGATGGTAGTAGAGACACAAGGAGTGAGACCAGTGTTACAAGCCCACCAGAGGTTTGGGAGAGTGGGCTGTAGATAAGTGTTAGTAGGGGGAACAGATAGGGTAGTATTACATAGATGGGAATAAGAAGGGGGGGAGTTCCTAAACAGGTTCCAGAGCCAGATACTTTGGTAAGAGTTAATTTTTGTTCAACCCATAAACATTGATCGGGGGAAGAGGAGTTAGAGAAGTTACCTGGGGTGGCAATACCTTCATAGTAAGGGGGGGTCTGGGGCTACACATAACCATCAGGACTCGGTGAGATTGGGATCTGACATATTAAGGACAGCATAGGCTCCTAGGACTAGGTTAAAGATGCGGTCACCAGGAGAAGTATAAGGGATTTGTAGAGTAGGTCTGGGTAAGGAGGTAGTGGGTGAGGAGGGGAGGTTGTGAGTGAGGGAAGGGGAAGTGCTGGTCGGGGTTTTTGGAGGAGGGATAGGAGGCTGTGGCTTGGAATGGTGAGGGTTCTGAGCTTGGAGGACAGGGTTGGGTCCTATGGGTGCCGGGCGGGCGGTGGATATCTGTAATCTGATAGTGAAAGTGAACCCGGAGCTGGGGTAATATTTGTGGAATCTGAATCCCCAAGTATAGCCTCTCCCGATCCAGCCTTTCTGTTGTTTTCCTGGTCCCGTAAATGTGATGCTAAGGGTGTTGCACCAACTTTTACAGGGGTTAGAAGCATTTAAGGAGTTTGTGACAGTGATGTAATCCCAGCTAGATTTAGGGTGCCAGTAGGCTTTCCCTGTTGTTTCACAGCCCCAGGAGTAACAAAAAAAGTGAGCGCCTCCTCCACATTTAGACTCAATGCTTCGGGGTCTATGGTACCCTGGGCATATATAATAGTCATAGTTTTGGAGGGTTTTTCGTCGGGTGGGGTTGCAACAACCAGGTACTTTTGTAGCTTGGACAAGACCCCCTCCTCCCGCTGTTCTCCACATTCCCGCTGATGGCAGGTCAGCTAAACTGCAGGGTGTGGGTGGTGCAGAGGGGTTCCAGTGAGTTTCTAGGTCCTATCCGGGGAGGCCGAGGTTTAGGGTGCATAGGTCAGGAGTTAGGGTAGGCCACCATGTCCAAGGGGTAGCTATGGAAGTGGTGTCCCAGATTACGTCTCCGGTCTGGGATACTACTTGCCAGGTTAACTGCATAGGCTGGTGGGGGTTAGGAACGGACAGGGGTAGGAGGAGGTAGAGGGTGATTAGGAAGGGGAGCATTTTGTAAGTCTTATCTTGAGGGGGTTAGCAGACTTGCGTAGCTGCCACTGTGTTCCGTCCGATGACCCGGTGGCTGTAGGCTGGTGAGCAGGTTTGGCATGAGAGGCGTGTATCCAGGCGGCAATTGTGAGGATTGTGAGGATCACTGTGTAAGGGCCTTTCCACCGTGTTTCAAGCCCCTGGGAGTGGTGTCTCCGCACTAGGACTGAATCTCCGATCTGGAATGGGTGCTTAGTGTCCGGGTGGCCTGGGTTGTAGGCTTCTGCCAACGGGGCCCACACCTGAGCCTGAACGGCCTGGAGTCCTTTCAGCCAAGCTTGCAGATCTGATTTAGAAGCAGAGGGGATATAAGGGAATTGCATATGCAACAGTGGGGGAGGCCCACCATAGAGGATTTCATAGGGGGTAAGGTTAAAATGAGAGGGGGTGTTTCTGATCCTAAACAGAACCAGGGGCAGGAGCCGGGTCCAGTCTTTAGCGCCAGTCTGCAAGGCTAATTTAGTCAAGGTCTCTTTGATTGTTCTATTTGCTCGTTCTACCTGTCCTGAGCTTTGGGGTCTATATGCACAATGTAATTTCCAATTTATCCCCAGTGTCTTGGCCAATCCCTAACTTACCTGGGAGACGAAGGCCGGCCCGTTGTCTGACCCGATTACCTTTGGTAGTCCAAATCGGGGAAAGATTTCTTCTAAGATGGTTTTTCCCACTACATGGGCAGTTTCTTGGCAGGTAGGGAAAGCTTCTACCCAACCTGAAAAAGTATCAATGAAAACTAGGAGGTATCGGTAATGGGATGTCCTGGGAGTGATTTCAGTGAAATCTACTTCCCAGTGGGTGCCTGGTCGGTCGCCTCTTACCTGGACTCCTGGGTTTAATTTGGATCGCCCTGCATTAACTTGTTGACAGGGCTTGCAGGATTTAACGATCTGGGAGATGATGGAAGAGGCGTTTGGGACTGAGAAGTCAGCACAATCTAACAGTAGTTTGAGTTTCTTTTCTCTGAGGTGTGTCCAGTTGTGCATTTGTTGAATCATGAGTCTGGCGTCTTTTTCTGACAGGATTACTTTCCTGTCTGCGGAAACCTCGGCCCCGTCATAGTACTGATCATAGGAGATCTTTTCTAGGACATTTTCTAGATTTTCGGTTGAAGGGGGGCAAGCCTGAGGGCTGCTGGGTCCTGTGAGGACTAGGGCAGAACTGGTTTTCAAGGCGGCCTGTCGTGCAGCCTGATCCGCCATTCGGTTCCCAACGGCTGTTGGGGAGTTTCCTTTCTGGTGTCCTGGGCAGTGGACTATGCTGAGTTTCTTTGGCAGGAAGAGGGCGCGTAAAAGCGTGAGTATTTCTTGTTTGTTCTTGATTTCTTTGCTCTCTGATGTGAGAAGTCCCCTTTGCTCATATATACTGCCATGTAGATGCGCCATAGCGAAAGCATAGCGGCTATCAGTATAGATGTTGGCCCCTTTGTCTTTAGACAGTTCTAGGGCTTTGGTCAATGCTATGAGCTCTGCTTTCTGGGCGGAGGTTCCTGGAGGGAGAGCCTCAGCCCATACGGTTTGAGTCCCATCTACTATGGCCGCCCCTGCCTTCCTGGTACCTTCATGTAGGAAGCTGCTGCCCTCCGAGTACCAGGCATGGTCTGCTTGGGGTAGAGGTTGGTCCTGTAGATATTCTCAGGTACCGTGTACTCTGGCCAGAATCTGTTGACAGTCGTGGGGCACCTGTTGAGAAGGGTCTGGCTTGGGCAAGAGGGTGGCTGGGTTGAGTCCGGATGTCTTACCGAAGGTGATCCGGTCTGGGTTGAGTAGCAGAGCTTGGTAATGGGTGATTCTGGCGTTGGAGATCTATCTGTTGGGTGGCTGCCGGATTACTCCCTCGATGGCATGGGGGGTGATCAGGGTCAAAGGTTGCCCTAGAGTCAGCTTGTCCGAGTCCTTGACCAGGAGGGCTGTAGCTGCTATGATGCGCAGACAAGGGGGCCACCCTGCCGCAACCGGGTCTAATTTTTTTGAAAGATAGGCTATAGGCCATTTCCACGGTCCCAAGGTTTGAGTCAGCACTCCCTTCGCCACCCCTTTTCTTTCATCCAGGTATAGTATAAAGGGCTTAGACATGTCTGGGAGCCCTAAAGTAGGCGAGGTGAGTAGAGCCTTTTTGATCTTATTAAAAACTTCTTGTTGTGCTGGGAGCCATTTGAATGGAGTGGCTGTACGTGTGAGGGAGTATAGTGGGGCCGCTAATTCTGCAAACCCGGGTATCCAGAGGCAGCAGTGCCCTGCAGTTCCCAGAAATTCCCGTACTTCCTGCGAGTTGGTGGGAGTGGGTATTTGGGCTACAGTTCTGATCCGTCCCTCTGTGAGCCATCTTTCCCCGTCTCTCAGGG
The DNA here is from genome assembly GCA_963574575.1 of Galagoides demidoff. Classification (NCBI taxonomy): domain Eukaryota; kingdom Metazoa; phylum Chordata; class Mammalia; order Primates; family Galagidae; genus Galagoides; species Galagoides demidoff. The sequence goes on from CAUYQV010189936.1 coordinate 12,597, forward strand.
CATATCCCAGGTATGTTACCTGTTGCTGGCAAATCTGGGCCTTTTTAGCAGAGGCGCGGTACCCAAGTCGGCTTAATTCTTGCAGCAGGGCCTCGGTCCCTTGGCGGCAGGATTCTTCACTGGTGGCTGCTAGTAGTAGGTCATCTACGTACTGGAGCAGGATGATGTCTGGGTTGTGGAGCCGGAACGGGGCGAGGTCCTGGTGTAATGCCTCATCAAACAGCGTAGGAGAGTTTTTAAATCCTTGTGGCAGTCGAGTCCATGTTAGTTGACCGGATACCCCGATGTCCGCATCTTACCATTCAAAAGCAAATAATGGTTGGCTCTGGGGGGCCAGGGTTAGGCAGAAGAAGGCATCTTTTAGGTCAAGGACTGTGTACCACTTGTGGGAAGGTTTGAGGATGCTTAGTAAATTGTAAGGGTTGGGCACCATTGGGTGAATGTCTAAGACCCATTTATTAATTTCTCGGAGGTCTTGGACTGGCCGATAATCTTGGGTGCCAGGCTTCTTGACTGGTAACAATGGGGTGTTCCATGGGGACTGGCAGGGAATTAAAACTCCCAGTTTTAAGAACTTGTGGATGTGGGGGTGAATTCCTTCTCTGGCTTCTTGGCTCATGGGGTATTGCCGCACTGATATGGGGGTAGCAGTGGGCTTGAGTTGCACAATGATGGGGGGCTGCTGTTGAGCCATTCCTAGTCCGCCCGTCTCTGCCCAGGCTTGGGGAAACTTTTGGAGACAGTCACCCGCCAGGGTTCTTTCTCGGGGTGGGTCATAAAGTCTATGTTCATCATGCAGGCTCAAGGTAAGAACCTGAAGTGGATAGCTTGTTTGTCAGTTACCTGGGCTCCGTTCTCTGAGAAGTGGATATGGGCTCCTACCTTGGTGAGGAGGTCTCATCCTAAGAGGGGGTAGGGACATTCCGGAACAAGTGGAAAGGAATGCGTTACTTTCTGGGCTCCTAGGTCCACAGCATGTTTCGATGTCCACTTGTGGACTTTGCTCCCCGTAACCCCCTGCACTAGAGAAGTTCCAGAGGAAATGGGCCCAGTGTAGCTGTTCAGGACTGAATGTGGGGCTCCTGTGTCTACTAGAAAGGCGATGTTTTGTCCCCCTACTGATATGGTTATCCGGGGCTCAGGAGGGGGGGCTGAGCCCTGACTTCCTTAATCACTATCTTCTAGGGCCAGGATGGGTGTTGGTTTCTTTTTCCTGTCCGCGGGCAGGTTTGGGCAGTCTTTGATCCAATGTCCTTTTTCTTTGCAATATGCGCATTGATCGCGTTCGACTCTGGGCTGTCTCTGGTCCCCCTTCTCGCTACTCTGTTTTGATCCCTTACTTACATCCTGTACTACTACGGCCAAGATTTTAGTTAGATTCCTATCCCTTCGCTTGTCCCTCTTGTTCTCCCTTTCCTCCTGTTCTCTAGCTAATCTAATTTCTTTTTCTTCTGGTGTTTCTCTCTTGTTATAGACTTTCTCAGCTTTCCTGACTAGATCCTGTAGGGAAAAGGTCTGCAAGCCATCCAGGCATTGAAGTTTTGCCCGGATGTCTGCTGCGGACTGGTCTATGTACGACATGGCGACCGTGGCTTTATGTTCCACGGCTTCCAGGTCGTATGGAGTATACATTCTAAATCCATCTAAGAGTCTTTCCATGAAAGCAGCGGAGATTTCTGTCTGTCCCTGTACAATAGTTCTTACTTTAGCTAAATTTGTGGGGCGCTTACCTGCCCCTTTGAGACCCGCCAATAGAGCCTGGTGGTAAAGATGAAGATGCTCCCTACTGGCACCAGTTTTGAAGTCCCAGTCAGGTCGGGTCAAAGGGAAACCCACGTTAATTTTGTTGGGTAACTGCGTGGGTCTCCCGTCTGGCCCCAGCACGTTTCGCCGTGCCTCTAGGATGACACACTGTCGTTCCTCTGTGGTTAGGAGGATTTGGAGGAGTTGCTGGCAATCATCCCATGTTGGGCGATGCGTGAGGAGAATTGACTCTATTAGGGAGGTTAAAGCCTGAGGGTCTTGAGAGAAAGTAGGATTGTGAGTTTTCCAGTTGTACAGGTCTGAGGCCGAAAATGGCCAGTAATATTCTTCCTCACCCACTGCGAAGAGGGAAGGCTCCTGCAGACCACCCGCCACCCTGGGGATCCCATCTTAATCGCATACGAGGACCCTATGGAGGGGAGGGGGCTGAAGGAATAGATGGAGTCGGGGAAGAAGAAGAAATGGAGGAGGAGGACATAGGTGTGGTTACAGGAGGGGGTGAGGACAAGGGGGCGGCTGGAGTGGGGGAGGGTGATATGGCGGGGGGTCGAGGAAAAGGAGGTCTTGTTCGGTGTCTGGCAGGACGGGCTTGGGCTTTTCCTTGATGTCCTTGTCCTCGGCCTGTATGGGGAGGATGGGTACCAGGGCGGATGTTGAGTTGTCGGGACTTAGGAAAGGCCAGACCCACACCGGCAGGTCCCATGCCAAGTCTTCCCAGGTGATGATATAGGGGACTTGGTCCAGGTGGCCATGAGGTCCTGGCTGAAAGACCTTAGATTTAACCTGTAAAATAGTGGAGAGGTTAAAGGTGCCGTCATGGGGCCAACCGACATTGAGGGTTGGCCACTCAGTGGAGCAGAAAGTTTGCCATTTGCCCTGGCGCACCTCAACCGAGAGGTTGTGGGCACGGGCCTTCACATCTTTCCAATGGGTCACTGTTAAGGAGAGAGGTGTGGTTAGTTGTTGTCCCATGTCGACGCTTGTGCGAGTCCACAGAATGATGAACAAGACAACGGTCAGACACCAGACGGACGACAGACAAATGACAGTGAGCCACGCGGCAAGAGAATGGCGCCACAAAGTACTAGATGGCAGGGATCCTCTGCCTACTGGAGTGAGGAGGTTGACGGAGTCGTCAGCCGCCCTCCAAATGACTGGCCATGCCAGTCTACTAGGTGAGGATGGAGGGACCTAGTCCCGTCTCCTCTCGAGTGGGCCACTGAGGCGTCCCCCAGGGCACCTGGGGGAAGAAGTGCCGGCACATCTGTCCCTTCCAAACCCCCTTACACCTAAATGGTGCCCTAGAAAGTAAGAGACACAAGGAGAGATAGAGTAACGAGAATGCCGGGCCGGACTTACCTCCGACTCCGGAGTAGGTGGTGTCCTCTAGGGGGCGCTATCCCGGATGAGCCCCCAAATGTTGGACCCAAAATGGGGTCCAGCGACGATAGCCGCCCCCAAGGAACAGTCACCAGACTCAGGTCGATGCAAAAGCAAGAGGCGAGTTTATTTGCTGAACGCGTCAGGGTCCCTCAGCTGCTCGGGAAGAAGGACCCTGAGCTGCTGTTACAGGCTACTTTTAAACTTAAAAACCGCAAGGGGGAGTAAAGGTGGGGTAGGGCAAGCCATTGGGGTTTCGGCAGATGTGCAGAGAAGAGGGATGTGGGTATGGGTGTGGGTACTGGGCCTATTTTGGAAAGTCCCCATCTCTCTGGGGAGCTGGAAAGTTCCTGGTAGGGGGCTAGCTTCGGGGAAATAGGGAGGGGGGGGCTGACAGGGTGAGAGAAGGAGCTGGCAGGGCTCTTCAAGTCTATTAGCATTAGATCACATACTTTTTGTTCGATCCTATTTCTGCACGGCTACCCATAATTTGTTGAACCTAAGCATAAAAATGGACAAGTCCTCCTGTATCTTTGGGTCTTCATTCTGAAGGCCCCATGTATGCATGTTAAGTAAGTTTATATGGCTTTTCTCTTTTTAATCAGTTTGCCTCATGCCAGTGATTTTTCAGTGAATCTTTACCTATGTAACAAACCAAGCAAACCTCAGTGATTACAAAAATAAGTATCAACTCTCATGTTCAAGGATCTGTTCAGCTGACTTAGGCTGTGCTCATTTGTGCTTCAGATTGCACTTGAATGAGCTTGGATCTAGGATGCAGGTTTATGTAGGTCTGTCCTTTGTCAGTTTGTTCTGGGATGTGGGCTAAGAGACGGAGGCTAAGCAAGTCATGTTTTCCCATGAGGGATCCCCAGAGACCAAGATTCAAGCCAAACCTGGCAAGAAATTTTACAACTCTGTTTTCATTATGTCTGCTAATATGTCATTGGCACTTGGCCAATTTCAACATCAATGGACCCACGAGAAGTGTACTTTGCTCATAGTGGGAGGGGAAGGGAAGTGAATCGTCACAAAATAATAAATACAAACCATCACTTTGCTGAAAGCCTTGTATACTCTTTAGGTAGAGTGAGGGGTTTGGTCATCCCATGTGGTAGCAGCAATATTGGCACCCAAAGTGAGACAAGCAGGAATCTTCATGGAAACAAAACAGCAAGAGCCAAGCTGGCTCAGCTCTCTGGGTGAGGCATGCCCATAAATACAGATATCACAGAGGGTAATCCTGATTTCATGTGCCCTTAAGGACTATAGGTATCTGGAGATACATGGCAAGGGAGCATTTTCTCTTCTATGAATCTTTAAATCAGCTTACCACTTACGCAAAAGCTGTAGGGATACAGCACCCCACACTTAGACCTGGCAGTTTAGCTTCAAGGGCTCTCCACGGAAAATGAGGGCTCCAGGGAACACTAACAAATGCCATGTCACCTATACAGAAATAAAAATTTCCAATACTCTCACCAGTTTAACATCGACCCTGACCATGCTCTTTCTTTCTGGTTCTGCTTTTGACTCTCGGTTCTTTCTTCTCTTTTAGGCTCAGCACCTGTCTTCCAACATTGATGCCTGAGCAGAATTACACTCATTTAGGCCTGTATATGCACTAGGGATTTTGGCTTCAACTCACACTTCAGGTCATCAGCTCCTAGAAGACTCAGGTGGGGTCCCATAACCCACAGATCTTTCTTCTTAGTCTCCAACACTGGTTAGCTATTTCCCCAAGGGGACTCTGAGTTGAGATTACAAGCAGGAGAGATTCTTTCTACATCATGAATAGAAAAGATCTAAATCAAGGCTGAGATCATACACTTAGACAAGCAAGATGTGCAGAGTTCAAGAATGATAGAAACGTCTCCATGCTAAAGCTCCCATGTATGCATGTTAAATTCCTAGGCCTTTTTTCTCCTATTATTCCATCTGTCTCATCTCAGTGATTTTTTTAGCCACCCTATAGGGGCCAAAGACCTTGTTCTCTACAGTGTGGGGTGCTCTTGGCAAGATCAACCAAGCTGTTCTGCTCTATGAAAAGTTGAAGTGAAAGAGCCCAAAGACCTGAGTTGCCAGTAAATATGGTTTATAGAAGCACAGTGAAGTGACCTTCATCATCCAAAGTTAAATGATCAAGAGACCAGGAGAAAGAAGCTCCCTGGACCCCTCCAGACATCTGCAGTCATCAGTCACCTCTTTCTATTCCTCTCACCTTTTCCCTTCTCTTAACATCAGAGGGAGCCTAAAGTTCATAGTAACTTAAGACGGTTATTTGAGACAGCAGTCTGCCATCTCCTCAGCTTGTTGGCTTTCCAAATAAAAGTCACTTTCCTTTCCCCCCTTCCCAAAAAAGGACTGTAGGAGGAATAAAGCTAACGGAAGTTGGCAAGGAAATAAGGCTCAGGAAGGAGATGTGTAATCTTCTTTCATGAAGAAACTTGCATAAATAGCTATTAGCTATATCTAGTCTCTGGGATTCAGAAAATTGTACCTATGTCTGCCCAGCATGATCCCCTAACTGGAAAGTTCCAACATCTGCTACCGGTAGTGAATATTAGCTACTGAATGGTTGTGTTGGCACACAACACACTTACTCTAAACTAAAACAAAAAAAGAAAGGAATGTGTCTAGATATTTACTATAAGACAATATTTCAGTATTATTTATAATGATTTTTAATATAAGCCCCTAACTGTTCCACTAAAGGAAAATGATTAAAAACTGGTTTATTCAAACCTTTCTATACAAAATATATTAAAATGTCAATTATAAGTAAAAGAAGCTACACAAAGAAGAATATTGTCTAATACACCTATATGGGGTACTTAGAGTGGACTGATTCATGAAGACAGAAAGTAGAATGGTGGTTGCCACGCAGCCTGAAAGAGAGAAAGAAATGGAAAGTTGTTGTTTAATGGAAAAGAGTTTTAGTTTTTTTAGGTTTTTGTTTGTTTGTTTTGGGGGGTTTTGGTTTGTTTGTTCTGTTTTGTTTTGAGACAGAGTCTTATTCTGTTGCCCTGGGCAGAGTGCTGTTGTATCATAACTCACAGTAACCTCAGTTTCTTGAGTTCAAGTGATCCTCCTACCTCAATCTCCTTAGTAGCTGGGACTACACATGCTAGCTATGACACACAGCTAGTTTTTCTTTTTTTCTTTTTTCTTTTCTTTTTTCTTTTTTTTTTTTTTTTCCTGAGCAGAGATGGGATCTCACTCTTGCTCAGGCTGGTCTCTAACTCCTGAGCTCAAGGGATCCTCCCACCTCACCCTTTCAGAGAGCTTGGCCTCTGCCCAGGCAAGATTTCAGTTTTAAAAGATGAGAAAAGAGTTCTGAAGATTGGCTGCATAATAATTTGAATGCACTTAACATTACTGAACTATACACTTAAAAATGGTTACATTAAGAAATTTTGTGTTGTATAATTTACCACAATTAAAAACTGAAAATTAAAGTCCTATCTCCAATCTTGACATTTATTCCCTTTATTCTTTCTTTCCCTCTTTCCTTCCTTCCTTTTCTTCTCCCTCTCTCTTTCTTTCTCTCTCTTTCCTTCTTCTTCCCCCAAATTCAGTTCTTTAACTTCCTTTTCTCTAAACATGTGTACACACATGCATGCATGTACACATACACAGGGAACCTCATGTAGAAAAGATTGCCTCCAGGAATTGTTGCTATCTCCTTTACTATCTAATTGTTACCTTTTCATGGAACTCTAAGAGGCACTTTTCTGGTTTTCTTTCCCTCTTCCCTTTCCTGACACAGGGTAAGTATCTTCACATTTCAACAGGCCACATTTTTCCTGTGGTCTAACCTCCTCCACCTGGTGTCAGTCTTGGCTCTCCTGTTGCTCACCCGAAAGCTTCAGTAAATATGTTCAGTGTACTTAGCAAATATTAGGAGTGTTGTCTAATGTAAAGAGCAAGCATTTTAGAACTAGACAGACCTGAATTGATTTGAATATAGATTCTTCTAGTTATTGATCATGTGATCTGGGGAAAATTTTGTAATCTCTCTGTACCTCCAAATTTCTCATCTACAGAAGAAAATATTGAGCCTTCTTTGACCTGACTGATTAAGAGAATTAAGTAATGTGCATTGTGCACATTGTTTTGTGTATAACAGGCCAACGCCATCTGTATATCATAGCACTTGTGTGTATTCCACATTTATGTTGCTCCAGAACTTCTAAGAACAATACAATAGTATCAGACCATCTATGCAGTAAAAGAGATTGAAAATTTGGTTTTTGCACTCTTGGCTTGTCTCATATCTCAATGGAATATAAAAAGAGAATAGGAATTCACTGAAAAATTGAAGTAATTGGAAAATTTGGTCGTATATATATATATATTTTTTTCTTTTGTTAAAGAAATTTAAAAGTAGACCTGGCCAGCAGCATGCCAGTCACAGCCAAACATCTTCTGAACAAGGATGACAAGGACTGTGAGCACAAAGAGCTGGTGCCTGGGGCCCAGCTGTGCCATGTAGTTACTGTGACTAGTGTGGATAAAACCATATATAGCCTATAGCACCCCTCTGTGCTGAGCAGCAGCCTGCCTATAGACAAACAAATTCAAACAACCTTCTAAGAAGAGCCTATTACCTGTAAAGTCCAAAGAAGTCCATGTTTTCAGACATCTTCATTCAGGAGGTTTAGGGAATAATGCTGCGAAAGTCACCAAACTGAGATGAGAGAATGGGCAGAAAAGGCTGCAGACACCACCACCAGTAGGAATGTCAAAAAGGGCTGCAAACCACCATGAAAGCAAAAATCAGAGGGAGAGCTCAAGGATAAGAACTAGCTCTTAGAGGCCATCAACAAGCAGTTGCACCAAAAGTTGATAGAAATTCAGGAGAGCTGAAGGACCTGACCCAGAACGTAGAGCTGCTGGAGAAGTTTCAAGACAACTATTTGGCAATTTTCGAGTGCGAAGGCCTAATCCCAGCTTTAGACAATGAGACCCCGGCATCACAGCAAGAATCCACAACAGACCACATGGACTCTATGTTGATGTTGGAAACTCTGCAAGATGAGCTGAAGCTTTTTAACTACACAGTCAGAAAGCAGATAGTTCCAGGCCTTAAAGGTAAAGTTGAAGATGAAAGGGGAAGAAAGGGTCCTATTCCTAGAACAGCGACCTTTATTTAACTATCAACTAAATGATTTTACAACAGCCATTGAGGAAATGGGCAGTTATTAGAAATGTAATAAAAAGCAAGTGTCCAGATGCTGCCTCTTGGAGATGAACTCTCAGAGGAAGCCACTTAGGACATCTTGGCCATGATTTTCTGAGACGATCTCCAAAATGAAAGCAGTAGCACAAAGGATAATCTATGCTGGAATAGTGATTCCTCTTTTAAGCAAGTTTTCCCAACCTTCAGGTTTATCAACATCATGAGCTTCATGTGGATAATTGCACCCTACAAGAGCAGGACTAAGAAGCTTGGACTAAGCTTCTAGGCAACCACTTGATTCTAACACACCATTAGAACTGGGTGACTAAACCAGCCACAGCCAGAGGATCTAAAATGTCATATTCAAACTATTGAGAAGAAACCTTAATTATACTGGAGTACAGGGGCTTGGTGCCTGTAGCTCAGCGGTTAGGGCACCAGCCACATACACCAGGCTGGCAGGTTTGAACCCACCTGGGCCTGCCAAACAACAATGACAACTACAACAAAAAAACAGGAAGGTGTTGTGGTAGGTGCCTGTAGTCCCAGCTACTTGGGAGGCTGAGGCAAGAGAATCACTTAAGCCCAAGAGTTTGAGGTTGCTGTCAGCTGTGATGCCACAGCACTCTAGCGAGGGTGACATAGTAAGATTCTGTCTCCAAAAAAAAAACCCAAAATAAAATAAAAAATAATGAAGCACAGGTGCTCTATGAGAGGCATCATCAAGGAATCATGCTATCCCCTTCTAACTTGGAGCACATTCTGACCCATCCTCTTGGACTTCTACTTCATTATTAGTTTATGAACTTAAAGTTTCTTGAAGTGTTTCTGGCTTAGTAAATGGGGTGAAGGTATAGATATAGTTATGTGAGAGCCAGACCAGCGCCATGTTGTTGTTTACCTCCCCCTTCTTTTTGAGGAACCACCGCCATCTGAAGTATTAAGTTTCAGCTTCCCCCAAACCCAGGCTTTTCCCCGAAATCAAGCATCCCAGTCAGCCAATCAGGAGTGCACTCCACCTACTTCTTTCATACCACCCTAGACCCCCTCCTTCACCCCGGTTTAGAAATCCCTCACCCTTCACTCCCCTCCACCTACCTATACCAATCCAAAGCCTCCCCATACTTCCCCAAACCCCAACCACCAATCCCCCGTACTTCTGTACTTCTCCATACCACGACCACCAATCAAAAATGTACCCCACCCTTCTTCACCCTTCTTGCTTTCTGTACCCTATAAAACTTTGCAGACCCTTGGGCTCGGGGTCTTCCTCATGAGGAACCTGGCCTGGGCTAGCCAAATAAAGCTCACCTCTTGCTTATTACATCAGAGTGTGCCTCGGACTGTTTGCTGGGAGCTTCTTGGGGGAATTTTCAGGCACAACAGTTATAATATATAATTGAAAGAATACACCTTGAAGATTTTGGGGTTTCTTTTGTTTGTTTTGTTTTGTTTTGAGATAGAGTCTTACTCTGTTTTCCTGAGTTGAGTGCTGTGGTGTCCCAGCTCACAAGCAATCCTCTTGCCTTAGCCTCCAGAGTAGCTGGGACTACAGGTGTGCACCACCCACCACACCCAGCTAGATGTTTCTCTATTTTTGATAGAGACAGGTCTCACTCTTGCTCAGACTGGTCTTAAACTCCTGAGCTCAAGAAATCCACCTGCCTCAGCATCCTAGAATACTGCAGGTATGAGCCACTGTCCCCTGCTTTTAATGTAGGTCACTTCTGAGTTTTTAAAAGTGCTTTAAAAATAAATACATAAATATTCTGACTGTAAAACAAGAAGAAAAGAAAGAAAAAAGAAATTTAAAGTTAGTTCTATTCTGAGCCAACTTTGAAGATTAATATCCCAGGAACGTAGACTCAGGAAAAACGGAGCATGTGTCCTCTGGTGGCCTACACAAGACACAGTATTTATGTATTCTTGTACAAAGCAAATGGAAGAAGGAGGGCAGGGAAGCAAAGGTAACATTCTTACAATTCTGATGGGTGGTGAGCAGGCCTCTGCAAACCCGACACTAAAGGAAGTTGATAGACCAAAAGAAAGAGGCTCATATGTCCAGTTTCTCAGAAAGAAACATTTAATAGGGATTTAGGAACAGAAGCCATGACCCAGGTGGTGCAAGTTGAGACAGTGGATCCCTGCCCTGTTACCCCTAGACCCAAGGCTCATGTATTAGAAGAGAAAAGTGTGTAGGACTATTGAAATTGACTTCTCATGGAAAGGCAAGAATGCTATGTGAATCTGCCTCTAGGGACAGGATGTATAGCCAAGGTTGTTTTGACTTAAGGGTAGCATTTAGGGTAACAGTAAATAAAGTAGAAACTTTAGAGCTATTCCCAGAGCAGGTATTAATCTGAAGTCAACATGGTGGATTAGCACCTGAGATGAAGTTGCTTTAGCTTCCACAGTCCATTTCATAAACTGGGTCTTACAGTTTCAGGAACCATCCTCTCCTGTCATGGACCCTGAGCCTTTGAGGGGGGAAGGGGGAGTTGTGGGTGATGCATTGTATCACTTTGTGTTTTTACTCATAAACAGAAGCCACAGCAATAACACAAGACAATAGCAGGCTTCGTTGAATCATCTCTAGTCCTTGGAATACCATGATTTTAATTTTCTCAGAAAAGGTAAAATGATGAGAGATTTCATAACATTAATAATTTGAATAGAAAAAATATAATGCACATAAGCATTACAATCCAAAGAAAATTTGTATACCGGAATAACATCAACAACAGCAGCAAAAACCCTGTTTCATTGGAGTCAACCAAAAACATGAAGGAGATTAAAACCTAGTTCTTCTTTAGAGATTTGTTGCAACCAGGAAATAATTCAGGACTTAGTCCAAATTGTAGGCAGATAATAAAAACTCAAAAATAATGGCTAAGGCTTAACTCTAATAGCAGGCTTACTGTATTTGTGTACACATATTCTGAACATAATTTTTCTCTCTCCAGTTTTCTATTCCTACTAAAGAGATGTTACAGTAAGACCAATATGCAGAGTAAGTCTTAGTGTTATTATACTTGGCCTAATTATATTTACAAAGCCAAGCAATGATAGTGACTGGCCATACGTGTGTTTTTAAAGTTGTATTAGTAGAATGTAAGCACTCCAATTTTTACAAATAATCAGCACATTGAATTCCATAATGGCATAAATGTATTTATGCTCTATGTACAAATGACTTAATAAAAAATAAATAAAGTTGGCTTTGCCAGAACTTTCCATAAGGAATATTTCAGATTAGATCTTTAAAAGCCTCAAGACCAAGAGGCCAAGATAAAGGTTTGCCATCAGACTGTGCTTATAATTCCTGTATGAATTGGCTTAATTCCTCTCTTCCCAAATGTCTTCAGAAGACCTTGATCTTCCTGGGCCCATCAGAAAATAATGTTCTTTACTCACCACAGGTCAGGAACCTTGGAAAGGTAATCCCACAGATAAGGGACCAGGTCAATGTTTCTAAGGGACTTTTTGTCAGCTCTGTAGAGTCAGTGTCAGTTCCAGTCAAAGCCTTGGGAAATTTACTGGGGTCTCCAAAGCATCCCAATTTCTCTAATCCACAGATAGCTAGCTCCAAAGGAAGGAAGTTTTCCCATGTCTTCATCAATCAGAGTAGCACCCCTCCAGACAGAATGGTGTCTGTTCACTTTGGAACTGCCATCCACAAATAAAACAACTCTTTGTGGGTCAGGTGAGAGCTGTTTATCAAGCTCTGTGGAATCCAGCAGATATTACATGGTTGCAAAGTTAGTTGAATGAAAGCCCTCTCTCAAGTAGCTTGAGACAAATGGTAGATCCTTGCTTCAGCTTCTTTAAAGAAAGCTTTTGGATACTATAGTTTTCTTTTTCCTTACCACGAATTGGGTTTTCCTCTTACTTTGACCCAAATAAGGAGGCCAAAGAGAACCGTATGGAGACTTGCCATGTGAAGAAGTGGCATATAACTCATGGCTGAAAACTGTCAAAACAAGACTGTGGCTGGGTCCCTGCACCAAGATGGCACAGCAGAAACACAGCACTTCACATAGAAGTATCTCCATGGATAAACATGTTCTGTGTACTTTCTGTGCTATGTTGGTCCAGTGGGAGTAGTTGGACACGAGTTAGACTAAAATGCACATTCTGGAGGGTATCTTGCCAGGAAACTGACTACCCAGCAGGAAAAGGCTGGACATACACCATCGAGTGAAAAAGTTAAGGTGAGATTATGAACAGTAAGCTTGGGAAACATGACCCATTCAGAGGACTTTAGTAAGATGTTTCTCGTAAAATTAACTGTGGAAAAACCCACAAAATTGTCCCATAAAAGAGAAAAAACTTTCAGCATCAGTCTTACCTGAAGGGTTCCAATATCAGATTCGAAGTAAAACCCAATCTATCCCTTGCTTACCCTCCTTTCTCAAGCTGCAACTTGGGAAGATCCAAAAATGCTATTTCAGCAAGTCAAATAGGAGGTAAGTAGAGAAAGAAAGAAGATGTGGGCTACAACCTGTTTCCCACTGAAGTCTCTAAGCCTGAGACAAGTGCAAACTGAGGAAGAGGAGAAATTTTGAGCCAGTCCAGAGTTTTGGTGGTAATTAGACTGTTCTTTTTTTTTTTTTTATCATCTATAAATGACAGGAGGACCTCTTATTAAAGTAACTAAAAAATCTGTGACTTACCCAAGAGTTCACCCAGAGGTGACAAACAAAGCTGACAGAGGAGGTTTTACAGGAATAATTGCAAAAAAGAATAAAGTCAGTTCTGCTTGCTCAATTACCAAACTAGTCACATTCATTACAAGACTAAAGACCAAATTTCACTTCTTTGTTTCATCATGTGAAAAATTTGAGAATTATACTTATGCATTACATCAATTAAGTCTATTTTATTAATGCAGATGTCATAAAACATTTAGCACTTCCTGATTCTATTTAGTGTTTGGTAAGTATTATGTGCTATATAAAGGGATTTATGACAATAATTTCCCATTTGGAACAACAGGGAACAAAAGAAGATGACAAGTTGTGTGGTCTGTGAATCCCTTAAGGAACACAAGAAAAATGATTAGGGAGTTAGGGAGTATACTAATTATTAATTGCTTCTAATAAAAAACAAACCCTGAATTTGGTGCCTTAAAAAATAATTTATTGGCTCTTTATTCCATGGATTGTCAAATTAGGTACAGCTAAAATTTCATTTATGTTCAGGGTTGGCAGGACTATTGGCCAAGCTGCCTCAGATTTCCTCCCTGAGGCCCCTCCAGCAGGCTAGCTTGGTCTAGTTCCCATGGAAACTGGATTCCAAGAAAGCAAGAGTGGACACTGCAAGGTTGTGGAGACCTAGGCTTGGAAGTCAGACAGTATTACATCTGCTATGTTCTACTAGTCAGTGCAAGTCCCAAGGCTAGCCAAGATTTCCAAAGCAGAAAAATTAACTCTGCCACTTAAGGGAAGGAACTGCCAAGAATTTGTAAGTCACATTTAATATGCCACAGGGAGAAAGACAGCTTTCCTTGGGAAGTGACATATCACAAAGAGGTCACTGAACTCAGTTTTCAGTCCTATATTTCTCATAAACTGGTTGGGTGATTTTTACCTAATTTATCATCTCAATAAAATCTAGTACTGAAAAACCTATGTTTCTAGGTTTATGATTGAGTCTCTTATTTTTTTCTTTCTTATAGAAACCTTAGAAGACTGTAAGTTTAAGGCTACAGCATTAGCATCATGTATGGGAACTGATTCTCTTTCACTTAAAGATAACCACAGATCAGAGAAGGAATAATCTATGCTCACCAACCCCACTCCTGAAAGTTTTCACCAAAGGGATATAAACAGAGTATTGTATACTTGCTACTTGGAATTTTCCTTAGGAGATATTTGGCATTTCCCCACTGCCTCCCCATGGTTTTTATTATTGTTAGTGGTAGTCCCTTCCTCTATTCCACTGCCCAGACAGTGGATGCTGTCATGCATGATAAAACTGATTTTCACACATGAGGGATAGGACACCAGTGAGCCAAGAGGAATCCAGTGTTTGCAATTTGTGAACTTTGTGTAGAAGAGTAGCCATAACCAGTTCTGGATCACATCTGTATAGGTTTTTGCATATGAGAAAATTTCTTTCATTTAGGTGACTGTAATTTCTCTCTGTCCCTTAGGGGTAACTCTAGTACTTCCAATAGCCAGATGTTACTACCCAAGAAAAATGGGATGTGTACCCATCCAGGATTCTTAGATGCATATGACCACATGAACTACCTGACTCTGTTTTTCTATGGGGTTGAGCCAAATGGCAATCTTGTACCTAACAATGAGCATGATGTGAAAAGAGGAAGCTAATTTCATACCTATGCTGTTTCTATACTGCTTGCTGGTTTACTCAGAGACCTGGATGTTCTTGTTCAAGCCGTTCCATTTGGCATTATTTTTAAGAGTCTATAATAGTTGGAATCATCTCAAGAAAACAGAATTCACTCTAGGTATTTCAGAGGAAATATAATGCATGTGATTAAATACACAAGTGATAAAAGAATCTTGAAGTCAAATTAGTGGAAGGGCCAATGATCCAGCCTCAAAATTATCAACAGAAGAAAAGATACCACAAACTTTAAGGATAAAGGAACACAGAGAGGGAGCCATTACCAGTGCCCAGAAACTGGGATACCCCACAACAGATGGAAACAGTGGACCTTCTCAGCAAACTGGGATGTTACAAAAAAGAGCTTCCCAGTGAAAGCTGGAGCCACTGAGGAGAAACACCTGCTACGAAAGTGCCACCGAAAGTAGAGAAAGAGAAACATCCTGGTTTCATCTCTACTCCCACCTCTTCCCTTTGGCTGAAACTTTGTGGAAGTAAAAGAGAAAGGAGCCTTGGAAAACACAGATCCTTGTGATAACATACCATGATAGAAGAGGCCTGGAAATTGTCTTTAAACAGGCAAATGATTGGTGATTGGCACAGAGCATCTGTTAAGAGCATTTATCTCCTTTGTAAGGCTCTGGTCTTATGCAGTACTGCTTTATGGCCCAGGTGACCAAGGGTGACTCAAAGCTGAGCAAAAAGCTTCTCCCTTTTGTGTAGAATTCCTCTGATTCTTGAGAATTAGAAGTTTTGATCATCTGAAAATACATTCTTACAATAGACATTGCTATTCTCATGATAGTCTGCAAGTGCAGTGACAATGGTAAGACTCCTTCAAACATCTCTATAGATAAAAGACATTAACTCAGAAAAAATAAGAGAAGAAGAGAAATAATACAATAGATGCTATATAGTAACCATAGCTAACTGGCTGCTTTAGTTCTTGTGAATATCTCCTATTTGGAGAATTCCAAAAATAATTGAAGTGAACTTTTTAGAAGAGGCAAGAACCAGAAATTTGAGATATTGATGTTCTTGTAGCATCATGTGTATCCACAGACTGGAGTGTATAAGGAAACATTTGAGAGTATGTCTATGTTAATTTTGAGAGTATTGTCTATGTTAGTAAGCAAGAATAGCCTATGACTTTTAAAAAATGTCATTTGTACAGTTACATCCCCTGTAAGTTGTATATAAAACAAATATAAGAAAACTTCTAAAGATGGAGAGAAGAAGGTAGTGACCTTAGAACTTGAGGAATGAGATGGTGGTAACTTCTCTGGGTTTTCTTTTAGCCTTATATATTCCAGACATGGAGCTGAGGAATTTAATAATCCAGAAGTGTAATAGATATAGATAATAAAAGCCCCGAGGAAAGCCTGCTTCATCTAGTTAAAGGACCAGAGAAAGGACAGCCTAACATGACAGAAAACCTGCAATACTCTACTTAAGCCAACTTAACAGAACAAACAGTGGTTCTACTTCCATCCATGCTAGCAAAGGCCAAGTGGGGAGCATCAACTTCTAACTCTGAAAGACATAATGGTTTTATCTTCCCTTTGGCTGAAACTTTGCAGATACAGATAGTATCAGAGAACGCCAAGTAGGGAGCCAGGATTCTCATCCCTACTGGGCAATAAAGATCCATCCCTCCTGCCAGAGGAAGACCAGTAGAAAGCCAGGACTTTTACCATTAATCAATGGTGACAAGTGCAGAGCCCCCCAGTCATGGTGTCATTGAAGGCCCTGGGGGAAGCCTCAATGAGGCACTCTTACCCCCCCCCCCAAATGGGGACATATCAATAGAAGCCAAATAGAAGGCTGGAAATCCTAATGTGGCCAATTAAAAGCCCTAAACTGGAGTATCAATAGAGATAAACTGAGGAATTTGAATTTCTAATCTCACATGGCAATAATAAGATAGGGCTCCTCCCTGTCCCACTTTGCTGGAGAATTATCAAAACAAACAAACAATAACAACAACAACAAAAAAAAACCAAACCCAGGTTTGTCAAAAAAATCCAGAATTTAGACTGTTTATCACAGCTCAATTTACAATTTTAAAAATGCGGAAACAGCCTAAATGCCCACCAACCCAGGAATGGATTAACAATCAGTGGTATATGTATACCATGGAATACTACTCAGCCACTAAAAAAGATGGAGACTTTACATCTTTTGTATTAACCTAGATGGAAGTAGAACACATTATTCTTAGCAAAGCATCACAAGAATGGAGAAACAAGAATCTTATGTACTCAATTCTGATATGAGGACAATTAATGATGTAGCACATGGTAGGGAGTGGATAATGGGGAGAGCAGAGAGATGGGGGAGGGAGGAAGTGGGAGGTTATGGGGGTGGAACACTATTATGGGAGGGTCTTTATCTGACACAAGCAATCAATATAACCTGGTTCTTTGTACCCTCAATGAATCCCCAACATTAAATTTTTAAAATCCAGAATTATCAAAAAATCAAAGTTTTAAATAAAATATAGATCCTTATAACATAATAGTAAGGTGTCCAGGTTTCTGTAAAAATTACTTATTCTAAGGGCAGTGCCTGTGGCTCAAAGGAGTAGGGCACCAGCCCCATATACCAGAGGTGGTGGGTTCAAACCTGGCCCCAGCCAAAAACTGCAAAAAAAAAAAAAAAATTACTTATTCTAATAATAACCTGGGAAATCTAAAACTGAAATGCATGTTCAACACAGAGATGACAGAAATATTAGCATTATCTGATAAAGATTGTAAAGCAGTCATGATAAAAATGTTTGCATGAGCAACTATGAACTTGCTATAACAAATGAAAAGCCGCAGTCTCAGCAAAGAAATAGAAGACATTAGGAAGAGCCAGATGGAAATTTTAGAACCCAAAAACATAAAATTAGAACTTAAAAATAAATATGCAAATAAATAACCAAAATTAAAACTCAATGGGGGACAAAGGACAAAAGCAATGTACTAGAAGAACAAACAATAGAAGTTGCTCAATTTGAGCAATAGAGAGAATAAAATAGGCTGTATAACCATTGAACATTATCTCAGAGACCTGTGGGACTATAATACCAGAAGTGCCAAAAAGTATACACATAATAAGAGATATTATCTATGTATTACATATTACATTATGTGTATACTTTGAGCACCTCTTGTAATTGCAGAAATAAAATATAACTTGTATTCATCTTTCATTATTTATATATTTGGAGTGCACATATATTACAATTTTAACACAGATTTTTCTTTATTAAAATGTGTATATATATTTTTGACACCCTCTGTATAAATACAGGGTGACCATAAAGTTTGTGCACAATTTAAAATTGCACATAAACTTTATAGCCCCCTGTATAACATTCATGTCATCAGAAATGGGCAGGGCTAAAAATGTACTAAAAGAAATGATAAATGAAAATTTCCCAAATTTGGTGAGAGTCATACAGATTGAAGAAGTTGAGAAAACCCCAAACAAAATAAACCCTCCAAAATTCACAGCCATCACATCTACTCCACAGTCAAACTACTGAAAATCAGACACAAAGGCAGATATTAAAAGCTGAAAGAAAGAAATGACATCTATGGGTGGTGCCTGGGGCTCAAAAAAGTAGGGTGCCGGCCCCATATACCAGAGGTGGCGGGTTCAAACCCAGCCCTGGCCAAAAACTGAAAAAAGAAAAAAAAGAAAGAAAGAAATGACATCTATAAGGGAAAAACAAATCAGATGACAGTAGATTTGCCATCAGAAACCATGGCGGCCAGAAGGAAGTGTCATAATATTTTTGAAGTGCTAAAAGAAAAGAACTGCCAACCGGAATCCTACACTCAGAAAAAATATATTTCAAGAATGAAGAGGAATTCCAAACATCTTAGATGAAGGAAGACTAAGAGAATTTTTCATCAGTAGAACTACCATAAAAGAATGGCTGAAGGAAGTTCTATAAATAGAAAGGAAATTATAAAATAAGGAATATCAAAAAGAAAAAAATAGCAAAATGTGAGTAAATACAATAAATTCTTTTCTAAAATTGTGTTTGATGGTCAAAGCAAAAATTATAGCATATCTTATATGGTTCTAAATATATGTACAGAAAATATTTTAAGACCATTGTGTTATAAATATGGAGAGAAATAGGATGATGTGATTAACTGTGTATGTACTTCTAGTATAATGTGAGAGCAATGTCTAAAAACTCTATCAAAACATACACTCAAAACACTATCAATAAGGCAAAATAGAATTTTTTTCATGTCCAAGTAACCCACAAAAAGCCATTTTAAAAACCTGAGAAATGAAAGAGAATAAAGATAAAACAAAAAATAAAATTTCACACTTTAATGCTCCAATTGTTAAGTGGTCTAATACAGCAAGTCAAAGACAGAGATTAGCAAAGTAACTTAAACACATCACCCAATTATATGCTGTAGACTTGAAACGTGATGATATAGAAATTCACTTGAAATGTGGTGATATAGAAAGCTTAAAATTAAAAGACTGGAAAGAGATACATCATGCAAACACTAATCAAAAGAAAACAGGAGTAGTTATATTGATATCAGATGAAATAGATAAGAATATTATCAGACACAAAGATGGACATTATATAATTATAAAAAGGGCAATCCACCTCTAAAAGAAAAAAAGAAGAGCTAAAGAAATATGTGAAGAGAACAATGACAGAACTTTAAGAAGAAATGGACAAATTCACAATTGTAATTGGCTAATGCCTCTTTTCAACAAATTATAGACTATTCAGAAAGAATTCAACAAAGCCTAATCAATACTTATAGAACACTTCACTCAATAGTAGCAAAATAGATATTCTTTCCAAGTGCCCCAAAATATATATACCAAGATAAATGACATCTTGGGGTTATTAAATTAAAAGAGCTCAAAAATTTTAAGAGAATTGGAATCATACAGAATATCTTCACTCTCAATGGAATAAAACTAGAAATCAGTATCAGAAAGGTAAAAGAAAAATATCTAAATACATATAAACTGAACAAGACACCTCTTAAAGATCTATGGGCCAAAGAGGAACCCTACAATTCATTAAATCGAATAAAAATGAAAGTACAATACATCAAAATTTGTGAGACACAGCTAAAGCAGTATTGAGAAGGAAACTTACAGAGCCAAATTCATACCTTAGAAAAGAGGAAAAGTCTGAAGTCACCAATTTGAGTTCCCACCTTAAGAACTTAGATGAAGAGTAATGAATTAAACCTGAAGAAATTAAAAGGATGAAGATAATAAATAAATATAAGTGCAGAAATCAATACAATTAAAGCTGAAAAAATGGAGAAAAATCAGTAACAAAAAAGAGCTGGCTCTTTAAAAATATTACCAAAATAGGCTGAATGCAGTAACTCAAGCCTCTTGCACTCTTGGAGGCCAAGGCCTGAGCAAGAATGAGACCCAATGTCTACTAAAATATAGAAAAATTAGTTGGACATTGAAAGGGTCACCTGTAGTCCCAGCTACTCAAGAGTCTCAAGCAAGAGGATTGCTTGAGCTCAAGAGTATGCAGTTTCTGTTAGCTATGATGACACTATGGCACTCTACCTAAGGTGACAGAGTGAGATTCTGTTTAAAAAAAGATTATAAAAATCGAAAAACCTCTTTCAAGAGTGGCAAAGAAAAAAGAGAGAAAGCAGAAATTACCAACATCAGGAGTAAAACATGGGATATCAAACATTAAAATTCCATGAACAACTCTACACACACAATTTGACAGTTTAAATTGATCAGTTTGCCAAAACCCACAGAATTTTACAATATTTGATGTAAAATATTAATAATGTGGATATATCTATAATTATTAATTTTTTTGCTGTTAAGACTGATTCTCATTCTGTCATCCTGTTTAAAGTGTCATGGTATCAAAGCTTATAGCAACCTAGAATTCTTGGGCTCAAGTGATCCTCCTGCCTCGGCCTCCCAAGTAGCTGGGGCTACAGTCAACTATCATAATGCCAGGCTAGTTTTTCTATTTTTAGTATAGACAGGGTCTTGCTCTTACTCAGGATGATTCCAAACTCCTGAGCTGAAGCAATCTACCCACCTCAGCCTCCCAGAATGCTAGGATTTACAGGCTTGAGCCACCACACTCGGCAATATAACTATTAAATTTGAGAACTATATATGTTGTATAAACATCAGACGATGCACTTACATAAATCTAGATGGTAGAGCCTACTCACATTTAAGCTATATGAGATAGCCTATTGCTCCTAGGCTTTAAAATCTGTACAGTATACTACCATACTGGATATTGTAGACAAATAAAATGCTTTGGTAAGGACTTATTTATTTATTCAAAGAAGAGAAATTCTTCAGCTCCAGTATAATCTTATTTGATCCATTGTTGACCAAAACATTGTTATACATTGCAAAGATGTATATGTATTAATACATAAGATTTTTTTTTGCAAGAGACTTGAATTCCCCCATTGTAGAGGTACAGGATGGCTAATTGCTGTCTTCAGTAAACACATCCAACCTTGAAGGACAAAGCAAGACTCAAGGTGATGGATTGGAAAATAATATTCCAAGAAAATGCAAATCAGAAGAAAGGAGGGGTTGCAGTTTTATTTTCAGATAAAAGTGGATTTAAAGCAACTAAAGTTAAGAAAGACAAAAATGGTCACTTCATACTGGTCAAGGGAAAAATAAAATGAGAGAAAATTTTAATTGTAAATATTCATCCACACAATTTAAATGCTCCCAGATTTATAAAACAGACCTTCATTGGTCTGAGCAATATGATATCCTATAACACCACAATAGCTGGGGACTTTAACACTCTTCTGACAGAAATAGACAGATCCTCTAAACAGAAACTAAACAAAGATACAAGAGACTCACATGTGATCCTAGAAAAAAATGGGCTTAACAGACATATACAGAACACACTATCCCAAGGCTAAGAAATAAACCTTCTTCTCATCAGTCCACAGAACAACTCCAAAATAGATCATATCCTAAGACACAAATCAACCCTCAACAAAATTAACAGTATTGAAATCATACTTTGTATATTTTGAGACCACAGGGAAATAAAGATGGAAGTCAACTCCAAAAATATTTTCATCCCCACACAAAGCCATGGAAAGTCAGCAACCTTATGCTGAATGACAGTTGGAAGAGATAAAGGAGGAAATTATTAAATTCCTTAAGCATAACCATGATGAAGCCATAAGCCACCGAATCCTGTAGGATACTGCAAAAGCAATCCTAAGAAGAAAATTTATCTCATTAGGTGCCAACATCCAGAAAACAGAAAGAGAGCACATCAACAGCATACTGAATTATCTCAACAAAATGGAAAAGGACGAGGAATCCAATCCAAAATCTAGCAGAAGGAAAAAAATAACCAAGGGCTGGGCATTGTGGCTCATGCCTATAATCTCAGCACTCTGGCAAGCCAAGATGGGTGGATTGCCTGAGCTCACAGGTTTCAGACCAGCCTGAGCTAAAGTGAGACTGCATCACTAAAAATAGCCAGGCATTGTGGCGGGTGCTTGTGATCCCAGCTACTTGGGAAGCTGAGGCCGGAGAATCACTTGAGCCCAAGAGTCTAAGGTTGCTGTGATATATGATGCCATGGCACTCTACGGGGGGGGGGGGGGGGGGGGGCCCGGGTGAAAAAGAAAAAAAATGGAAAAAAAAAAAAAAAAAAAAAAAAAAAAAAAAAAAAAAACAAAAA
>CAUYQV010189940.1:0-15260 GCA_963574575.1 Galagoides demidoff
GTGTTGTGGCAGGCACCTGTAGTCCCAGCTACTTGGGAGGCGGAGGCAGGAGACTCGCTTGAGCCCAAGAGTTGGAGGTTGCTATGAGCTGTGATGCCATGGCACTCTACCCAGGGGGATAGCTTGAGGCTCCGTCTCAAAGAAAAAAAAAAAAAGATAACTTTGAGCCTTATAAAGTGCTGCATGTCATTATTGTTATAAGTGACCAGGTGTAGCTAAGGCACTTAGCTGCAAGCAACAGACCCATCCATTCTGGGTGGTTTTAAAAGAAAACAAAGTGACATGATTATAAGAGGGACTTTACCTAACAAATGCAATCAGTATAACCTGGTTTCTTATACCCTCAGTGAATCCCCAACAATAAAAAAAGAAAGAAAGAAAACAAAGTGTTTGTTGGTTCGTTATTATTAAAAGAGAGCTAGCCTTAGAGGTACATGGCCAGAAAGAAATCCAACATTTTATAAGAAAATTGAAAAATGGCTCAATGAGGAAACCACTACTGTCTTTAAGTATACGGCAGCTTGCTCTGCTCCCCTGTACCCTGGAATCAGTTTTATTGCAGCTTCCTCAACTTAGGTCATTGCTCATAGTTCTGAATCTCTTGTGGGTATACTAACAGGGTCAGAGTCACCTTTATGCTTCAAGGCGGGCTAGGAAAGTAAGTGGGGAACTTCGGCTTCTATGGGTTAGGGCAGACTTTTCCTCTGGCAAGGCTAAAGGTATAGCCTTCCCAATGAAGGGAGGGGTTCAGGCACTGGGCAGCCCATAGAATGACTTGGGAACGCAGGCTCCAGTCACTTTCCTCTCTTTTCGAGGGAGTATGGCAGTGGGTAGACCAGTCAACTTGGGTTCCAGAGACTTGAAATCTAGTCCTAGCTTTTGCCCGTTCCTTGCTCCATACTTCACCTGGATCTCTTGTGGGCCTCACAACATTTAGGTTGTCTGAATAGTTTGTGTTTCTTCTCATTCTTCCTGTTCTGTGTCCAGAGCCCACCTTGGTGACCAAAGTAGCTCTCAGGCAGCTGGATATAGCCTCAAGCAGGTCACTTCCCCACCCTCTTGAAGAGGAGGAATGTGGTCTGCCTCAGTGGCTGCTCAGCTGGGCTGTGTGTTTTCGTTATAGATATGCCCTGAGAGTTTTGGTAGGTGCTATTTATAACACATTTCCTGGGCTGCTGGATCTGGTTCTTGTGCTAGATGTTCTCTGAGACCTCTGTAGCCCTACTGGTTTGTGATTTCCTTGTATTTCTCATTTGGTCTAAGGATGGATATGATCATACCTCTCTGGCTTTTGTACAAAAAGCACACCTAAGCCTTGGGGCTATTTATTTGAAAGAAAACCATGATGCCATTTAAATGTGGACCTATCTTTTATTAACTATGAGCTATTGGTTAAGTCCCTTAGTTGTTCTGAGCCTGGTCATTTGGATGGGATGATAATACCTGATCCCAAGGTAGTTGTAGGGGCCAGAGGCCCTGGGGAACACAGAGTGAAGAGTGAGTAGATATGCAGGCACTACTGGGCACTGTGTAGCTGAGAGGGGCTGTCCCTCCAGACTGACTCAGAGGCAGCTGCCCTCTCTTTTTTCCTGTGACCTCAGTCAGTGACCCTTACCCTTTGCTTTTTGGCCTTTGCTAACTGCTCTGTGAATAACATTTAATCCCATTGTTGCCCTCTCCCTACCTGCCCTCCAGCTTCTCGGTGCCTATGAGACAGTCTGTACCAAATCAGGCTGCACTAGTGTTCTTGGACGTCACCACTCTGTCTCTGCTTGGACACACTGCAGTCTGACCACACCTACTCCTTCCAGGTATCTCATCACTCCCTGCCTTCTTAGAAGGGGCCTTCCCTCTTCCCTCCCTGGACAGACTGCTGGCCTGGCCTTCCTGGTAGGCTTAGGTCCCATTGGCACTCAGGTTTTGGACACACTGTAGGGTGATCTTCACTGTCTGCTTCCCCTTCATTTGCCCCTGCAGGGCAGTGATCTTGTCTTAGACACCTTTTTTGTCTGCTAGATGACAAGACTTAAGAGACACTATAAATATTCAAATGAAGAAATGAAGTAGCCCATTTGGCTACTAGTTGAGATTCTCTGCAAGGAAAAATAGACTTGCCCATGGGGACAAGTCCAGGAGTTTAAAAGTCTGCAAGCTGTAATGAACTTCACTGGGTGATGGTGAAGTCAGGTTTCTACTTTGTCGCCCTCGGTAGAATGCTATGGCATTACTGCTCACAGCAACCTCCAGCTCTTGGGCTTAGGCGATTCTCTTACCTCAGCCTCCCAAGTAGCTGGGACTACAGGCGCCCACCACAACACCTGGCTATTTTTTTTGTTGCAGTTTGGCTGGGGCCAGGTTCGAACCTGCCACCCTCGGTATATAGGGCTGGCACCCTACTCACTGAGACACAGGTGCCACCCCAAGGACTAGCAGTGTTTTGACAACTGTCCACATTGAAAAAGAACTGGGCATTTTAGTTGGTCACAGGCTTTGAATAGTAGTGTGATGTGGATACCAGGAGCCCTGCTGTGGTGTTGGCTGTCTGTTGGCTGGGAAATAACTGTTCCTCTAATAAATGGCAGCTCTTACTATTTTCTGTTACCCACCCTGTTTCAAGAATATCTATTTGGCTCGGTGCCTGTGGCTCAAACGACTAGGGCTCCAGCCACATACACCTGAGCTGGCAGATTCAAATCCAGCCTGGGCCAACCAAACAACAGTGACTGCTGCAACCAAAAAAAAAAAACCAGGTATTGTGGCGGGTGCCTGTACTCCCAGCTACTTGGAAGGCAGAGACAGGAAACTCGCTTGAGCCCAGGAGTTGGAGGTTGCTGTGAGCTGTGATCCCACAGCACTCTACCCAGGGCGACAGCTTGAGGCTCTGTCTCAAAAAAAAAAAAAAAAAGAATATCCATGCGAAATGTCATAGATGCTGTTGAGGTTGTTGCATCTGTTGCCAGGTACAATTGAGAGCTGTTGGCAGCTCTCTGGGACTGGGAATTGGTGTAAATAAGCCCACCTGTCTAGAGTGTGTTGGGAGGCTAAAGTAAAGAGTATCTTTCACAGGTCCCCTACCCCCACCCTATGAGGTTTTTTCTGGTCCTAGTTGCTGTTTCCATCAGATCCAGGGATAGTAATCACATAGTAGCTGGGCTCACTCCTCCTCCCTTCTGCACTCACTCTCAGAATCCCATCCACCAGCAGTAGATCATGGAGAAAGGTCACCTTCTTTTGTTCCTCAGGCCTGACACATCTAGGGACAGTCAGGTACTAGCTGCATGTCCTCAGGATTAAAGATTCTGTGTGGTTGTTCCAGTCCCCTGAACTGACGAGCTGTGGCCCCTTGTGACTTATGACTTTGACTGTATACTGTGAGGCAATGGCAGTGGGCACTGGGGTTGCAGGCAGCCCCCCCAGTATCACATGAAGCTATCTTATAACCAAGCCAGGATGTTTCCATGTTGCAAGAGTTCCAAGGTTCCAAGATTCTGTGTGGTTGTTCCAGTCCCCAGAACTGACGAGCTGTGGCCCCTTGTGACTTATGACTCTGACTGTCCACTGTGAGGCAATGGCAGTGGGCACTGGGGTTGTAGGCAACCCCCCAGTGCCACATGAAGCTATCTTATAGCCAAGCCAGGATGTTTCCAAGTTGCATGGGCCCAGTCCTTTGCCTTGTGATTCGCGCACTGCAGTTGTGAGCTTGCATGGTGAGGAAGTCCTGGTGGTTGTGAGTTCTGCTTTGTGGTAGAAGAGACTTTTCCCTCCTCCAAGAAAAGGGAAATGGTGAGGGGATGGGGGGGGGGTGACTTTGTTGTTCACCATCAGTTAGTTTCTTAACTGAAATTTTTAGCCCCGAATAACGGAGATGTTTATCCTGATTGAGGGGACTTGGCCTGCATTGTGGCTGCTTGCTTTGCTGCTGTACTTAGTCCTAGCTGCAGAGGGATGCTGCTATGTACCGGCCTCTGTCTGCCCTCTTCTCATGCCCAGCAAAGCTTGTCCTT
Source organism: Galagoides demidoff (assembly GCA_963574575.1). Lineage (NCBI taxonomy): Eukaryota > Metazoa > Chordata > Mammalia > Primates > Galagidae > Galagoides > Galagoides demidoff. The sequence continues at coordinate 4,005 of CAUYQV010189940.1, forward strand.
TTTTTTTTTTTTTTTTAAGTTTGGGAATGGTTGTTCTACACTGACGGGGCTATGTTGGGCTTGAGCTGTGGTTTCCTGCTTTATCATTGAGCCAGTTGATGGTCAGGAGCATCCGTTTAGGGTATGAGTCAAGACAGTGAGCCACAGGCAGCTGGGTTCTTCTGGTTGTTTTATATTATTATTATCATTATTAAGTTATTTTGACACGGAAATAAAGACTGAAAAAATACTACCTGTGGTTGGATGTGGGCCTGTGAAGTCTTTGACCATTCGTATGTGTAATGTTGCCATGGTTGCAATCATAGTGTGTAGTGTGGACTCTGCTCCCTCACGTTCTTGTGCATGTCTCTTGCTCAGCCACTTAGACTTACCTTCCGGTTCCATTCTCTCTATTATTAAAAACAAAAAAAACATCGTTTTTTTTTTTTTTTTTTTTTGAGACAGGGTCTCACTGCGTTGCCCTGGGTAGAGTTTTGTGGCATCACAGCAACCTGCAACTCCTAGGCTTAAGTGATACTCTTGCCTCAGCCTTCCAAGTAGCTGGGACTACAGGCGCCCACCATGACACCTGTCTATTTTTTGTTGCAGTTGTCATCGCTGTTTAGCTGACCTGGGCTGGTTTCAAACCCACCAACCTCAGTGTATGTGGCTGGCGCCATGACCACTGTTTTATGGGCTCTGAGCCCATGGTTCTTTTTTTTTTTTTTTTTTTTTAAACAAGGTCTTGCTCTCTTGTCCAGGCTATAGTGTAACAGCTTCAGACTCCTGGGCTCAAGCTGTATTTCGACCTCAGCCTTCCCAGTAGCTGGGATAACAGGTGTCCACTACAGTGCCCAGCTAATTTTTCTATTTTTAGTAGAGGTAGGGTCTCGTGCTTGCTCAGGCTGGTCTCAGACTCCTGAGCTGAAGAGCTGATGATGTCTGGCATTTTTGTGTGTGTCTTATTTTGAGACAGGGTCTTGCTCTGCCCTCCAGACTGTTGTGCAGTGACAAGATGACAGCTTACTGCAACCTCCAACTCCTAGGGTGAAGAGATCCTCCTGACTCAGCCTCTGAGTCACTGGGACTACAGAGTACTTTTTATTATTATTATTATTTTTTTGGCCGGGGACAGGTTTGAACCCACCACCTCCGGTATATGGGGCCAGCGCCCTTTTCCTGAGCCACAGGTGCCACCCAACTTTTTATTATTTTTTGTAGAGACAAGGTCTCACTGTTGCCTGGGCTAATAATGTTAAACTACTAGGCTCAAATAATCCTCCCAGAGTGCTGAGATTACAGATGTGAACTACCACACCTAGCAGCTCACCTTCTAAAGAGAAGTCTTCCAGTTTCATGGAACCTAGTTAAATTTGATTCTTACCATATTTCCCCAAAATGGGCAGAGTTGGAATTTTTGCCTTTACTTTGTAGGAGAAGCAGAGGCATAGATAGTTGTTGGAAGGGAGGATAGAAGAGACAGCTAAGGGATGAACAAGCAGGTATATGTGGCAGAAAGAACTAAGCTGGTTGTCTTTGTCCCCAAACTGCCTTGAACTCTGCCCCATGGAAAGAATGTTCCATCTGACATGCACAGGCTTGACTTGGATATCACTCAGTCTTAGTTCTTGCATCCATGCAGCAAGGCTGGTGGTACTGAATACCTGGGTGATTTGGGGAGGCTCAGGCAACTTGATGGGAAAAGCTCCATCCTATGCGAGGGGGAGTGAGTGTGTATTCCTGCCTTCCATGTTGGTTCTTTCAGTATTGGTCCCACTGCTGTTCTACGTGCTGGGTGCTGGGGAACAATGAGGGATAGTGAACAATGAGGGATAGTCGTCTCCGATCTTCCAGTCTAGCAAGGAAGACAGGTATTAAATAAAATCTGTCTGAGATTATGTGAATGTGATTATCATTTAGAGGGTCTGGGAAGAACATTTTTCTACTAAAAATGGGCATAACCTTTGGCCCACAAAGCTAGGTGCCCACCAATCTTTCAGCTGCTGTGGAGTTATGTGGTGGGTATAGAGTGGGAAAGTCTCGTAGAGGTGGTGCCTGTTCTCCCACCCAGAGATCTCCCATCTCTCACACCTGATGGAATCAGGTGGATTATTCTTAATTCAAGTCTCTTTTTTTTTTTGTAGGTTTTTTTTTTTTTTTGCCAGGGCTGGGTTTGAACCCGCCACCTCTGGCATATGGGGCTGGCACCTACTCCTTTCAGCCACAGGTGCCACACTCGAGTCTCATCTTTAAAAAATTAATTTTAATTTTTTTTTTTTTTTGAGACAGAGTCTCACTCTGTCACCCTGTGTAGAGTCTGTGGCATCATAGCTCACAGTAACCTCTAACTCTTGTGCTCAAGCGATCCTCTTGCCTCCGCCTCCCAAGTACCTGGGACTACAGGCACTTGCCACTATGCCCAGCTAGGTTTTCTATTTTTAGTAGAGACGGGGTCTCACACTTACTCTAGCTGGTCTTGAACTCTTGAGCTCAAGCAATCTGCCCGCCTTGGCTTCCCAGAGTGCTAGGATTATAGACATGAACCTCTACGCCTGGCCTTATTGTTAATCAACAGATAATAATTGTATATATTTATGGGGTACAGTATGCTGTTTTGATATTTATTATAGAAAGGTTAAATTGAGCTAATTAATGTATTTATCATCTCACCTAGTCTTCATTGATGAGAACATTTAAAATCTTTTCCTAGCAATTTTGAAATATACGTTATTTTTTTTTTTTTTGAGACGGAGCCTCAAGCTACCCCCCTGGGTAGAGTGCCATGGCATCACAGCTCATAGCAACCTCCAACTCCTGGGCTCAAGCGAGTCTCTTGCCTCTGCCTCCCAAGTAGCTGGGACCACAGGCGCCTGCCACAACGCCCGGCCATTTTTTGGTTGCAGCCATCATTGTTATTTGGCGGGCTCGGGCTGGGGATTCGAACCTGCCACCTTAGGTGTACGTGGCTGGTGCCTTAGCCGATTGAGCCACAGGTGCCGAGCCAATATACATTATTTTTAATGGTAGTCACTGGGCCGCATAATAGATCCCTGTAACATGTTCCTCCAAACCAGAACTTTGTGCTCTTTGACTAACATCTTTCCTTTCCCCACCACTAAAGAGTAACTACCACTTTACTCTTTGCTTCTGTGAACTGGACTTTTTAAGATTCCACAAGTGAGATTATATAATGTTTATCTTTCTGAGCTTAGCTTATTTCAATTAGCATAATGTTCTTCAGATTCACCCATGTTGTAAATGACAGGATTTCCTTCTTTTTATTTTTATCTATCTATCTATACATACCAGCGGTTCTCAACCTGTGGGTTATAACCCCTTTGGGGGTTGAACGACCCTTTCACAGGGGTCGCCTAAATATACCCTGCATATCAGATATTTATATTACATATAATTCATAACAGTAGCAAAATTACAGTTACAAAGTAGCAACGAAAATAATTTTATGGTTGTGGGTCACCACAACATGAGAAACTGTATTAAAGGGTTGTGGCATTAGGAAGGTTGTGAACCACTGATTTAGATAGCATCTCACTTTGTCGCCCTGGGTAAAGTACATTGGCATCATAGCTCACAGCAAGCTCAAACTCTTGGGCTTGAGCAATCCTCTTGCCTCAGTCTCTCAAGTAGTTGGGACTACAGGTGTGTGCCACTGTGCCTGGCTAGTTTATCTATTTTTAGTAGCAACAGGGTCTTCTCTTGCTCAGAGTGGTCTCAAACTCCTGAGCTTAAGCAATCCACCCGCCTTGGCCTCCCAGAGTGCTAGGATTACAGGTGTAAGCCATTACCTGACCTATTTCCTTCTTTTTAAAGGCTGAGTGGTGTCCCACTGTATATATCTATCATATTTTCTTTACCTACTTATCCACTGATGGACACTTAGGTTTCCATTTCAAAATTTTTGTTTTTGTTTTTATTTCTTTTTACTCTGTTATCTGGTCTAGAGGTTAGTTTACAGTAGCCTCAAACTCCTGGACTCAGCCGATCCTCCTGCCTCAGCCTCCAGAGTAGTTCAGACTACAGACACTCGCCACAACGTGCCTAGATAATTTTCCTGTTTTTAGTAGAGATGGAAGTCTCACTTTGCTCAGGCTGATCTCAAACTCCTGACCTCAAGTGATCCTCCTGTCTTTGCCTCCCAGAATATATTACAGGCATGAGCCACTGTGCCTAAACTATTTGAGCTTCATTTTTAAAAAGTAAGTTTGTCATCTGCAGAAACTTGGCCAGAAACAGAAGTACTGTCTAAGAGGAATAGTATTCTCTATTCCCATAAATGTAACTAAATTTGAAAAATGGCAAGTGTAAATCAGTTTCTTTGGTGGTTAGTCTGAGAGTAATGGGCCCTCCATCTCCTGCAGAAAAGATCTAGGGCCTGGGTTCTGGGTCCTTGGTTTTTGTTTTTTTTTTTTTGAGACAGAGTCTCCCTATGTCACCCTCGATAGAGTGTCATGGCATCACAGCTGGGACTACAGACATCTGCCACAACTTCTGGCTATTTTTTGTTGCAATTGTCATCGTTGTTTTAGCTGGCCTGGGCTGGGTTCAAACCCGCTACCCTCGGTATATGTGGCTGGCACTGCAACCACTGTCCTACAGGCGCCAAGCAGGGTATGTTTTTCTTTTGAGACAGAGTTTCATTTTGTTGCCCTCAGTAGAGTTCCTTGGCGTCATAGCTCACAGCAACCTCTAACTCTGGGCTCAAGCAATTCCCTTGCCTCAGCCTCTCGAATTACCTGGGACTACAGGCACCTGCCACAGCATCTGGCTATTTTTAGAGATTGGGTCTCGTTTTAGCTCAGGCTGGTCTCAAACCCACGATCTCAGGCGATGCACCCACCTCGGCCTCCCAAAGTGCTCAATTATAGGCATGGGCCATAGCTCCTGGCCTACTTGTTAAGTACCCAGAACTTAGGCTCTCTGCTCTCGTGGGTTTTCTTGAGTCAGGGTGAGGGATGGATGAGAACAGAGGGAACATCTGGTTCCCCAGGAGGGATGCAGCAAGACACAGACAGATTCAAGCCAGGTTTGAGCCAGGTCTGTCCTTGATGAACCAGCAGGACTCGAACTACTGCAGGATACCTGCAGGCTGTTTTTCTTGAGAGTCAGATGGGGTTTTGCAAGTGGTGGACCCAGGTTACCTTGTAATCCATAACACTCCTGCTGAGTTAGCTGCAACCCCACTTTAACAAGGGAAGAGATAGTGACTCAGAGAGGTCCTGCAGTTTGCCCACAGTCGCATCCCTAGAAAGCAGTGTATGTGATTTACCCACCTCCTGCTCAGGCTAGGCCAGTGGTTCTCAACCTTCCTAATGCCCTGAACCTTTAATGCAGTCCAAAGGGGGCAGGGCCCACAGGTTGAGAACCTCTGGTCTAGGCCTGCTGTTCTGGGCTTCCACCATACCACCGCACCTCCAACAGGGTGGGTCCTGGCAGGGTTTGAAGAATGGCCTAGCTTCCCAGGGGAACTGGTCCAGTCTGGCTGCTTATGCTGGCTGATGGGAGCTGGATTTTACCCTGCCCTCTGTGTGACCTTCCTAGGGATTATTTCCTCCTGGGTGAAGCCCCAGGGCTGTGGGTGGAGCCCTTTCTACCCTGGTTGTTCCTCTTTTGCCCTTCCCACCCCACCCCCCACTCATCCTGTAAGATGCATGACTGTTGACACTTCATTTGAGAGCCTCCCCAGACACCTCATGTGCCTTCTCAGTGGCCTGTTGACACCTTCCCTTTCCCCTGTGGGTCACCACCAGGTGAGACAATGAAGAGCTCCAGATTCTTTCTGGATTTGTATCTTCTCACACCTGACCCGTGACCTCTGGAATCTGTCCATGAGCCCAGGATGAAAATCCCCACCCTGCTGTGAGAACATTAGGTGCCCCCTTGTTTCTTTTTCTCCTCAGTACCCAGCGTGGATTATCTAGCACAAGGGAGCCTGTTAATATTTGTTGATAATAAAGAAAATCTGCTGTAGGAGTTATCTACTGCCTCCTTTGAGTACTTGTGGCTGGTTTCCCAGATGCGCTTGTGGCAAGATTAGGACCAGATTTGATTTGGGGCCAGCTCCTCTGACACATGTCACTGGTCATCTGGGGCAAGGCCGTGTGCTTTGGCTCTGCTGCCACAGCCTCAAGATGGGTCTGCAGGGTAGGGTCAACCCTTCTTCTCTCTTCTGTGAGGAGTGGGTCCTCCTTCTCCCTGCAGAGAACAGGCACTGGCCCCTCATCAGGCTCTAGGCATTAGGCCTTACCTCAGTCTCCTGGTAAGCTGCCACACCCTTTCTCTTTGTCCCCTAAGCACCACCACCTTTTTGTCAAAGGCACCTTCATTCTCCCAGTGAGTCACCAGCAGAACCTCAGCCATTTCTGGCTCCTCCCTGTCTCCCCACAGCATTCAGGCACCCCCTTGTTCTAGTCCACTGCTACTGACCTAGTTCCAACTCTTATCTCTTGTCCTTATCTCCAGCCTTGCTGTTGTCCCAGCCTTCAGCTCAGCAGTTTGTTCTCTCTCTATTCACAAGCCATCAGGGAATGCCAGCACCCACAGGGGAGCAGTGGCTCTTAACTGACCCCAGACTTGATGGTGGTCCCCATCCACCCCTGCCAAACTCTGACCCCGACTTTGTGAAGCACTATATGAATGGGAAGTCAGAAATTCAGTCTCCCCTGTTAAGACCATCTGTCAGGTCCTGAGGCCTTGATGAAGCTGTGGTTATAACATTGCCCTGTCTGCTCACAGGATTGTTGAGAACATCCGATGAGAACTGTAGAAGTGGAAGCTTACTGTGACCTGTGGCCCTGGCAGCTTTTCTGAAGGCCTTTCCTTTCAACCTTAGCCAATTTTCCCTGCCTTTCAGGCTCTGCTGCCTTGTCCACCCAAGTTGCAAGCTGTTCTACTTCCTCCTTTGTCATTTCCTTTTTGTAATAGTACTATGATGTTGGTATGATTGTCTTCATTTTCATAGATAAGCAAGCCTAGGCTGGAAGGCCATAGAGATTGTATAACTAGTCCAAGGTCATATAGCCAGGATGAAATAGAGCTGGGATTTCCCCATCAGGGTCTGATAGAACCCCTGCCTACCAATGTCCTACCAATCAGTGTGTTGTGCCTTTTGTGGTCATTGTCAGGCCTATGGGTACAGACAGGTAAGACAAGTGCCTGCCTTCAAGGAAGTCACAAACTGATGGGCAGACAGAGTGAATGCTTAGACTGGGTAATCTTAGCAGCAGATTGAGTGCAGGGGGACCCAGAGTGAGCAGCACTACAGCCCAATGGGATATCAGCCTGCCCAGGAGAATCAGAGCCTCCCCTTCCTCCCCAGTCTGGGCAGTAGAGAACGGTGGCATTTCTGCTCCCAAGCATGGCAGCATTCAGCCCACAGCTTATCGCTTCATCTTCAGAGTGAGTCAGACTCTGAGTGACTGCCCTACCCACTAAGTGCCCTTGGAACACAGCTCCTGTTGCAGCCGCACCCGACAGGAAGTCCCTCCACCCCAGCATGGAGTAGCACTGGCTCTGAGGATGGGCAACAGGATGAAATGATAAGAACCTGCCAGGTTCCCCCCAGACTGTCAGTCTTTTTTTGCTGTTGCTGCAGGTATGGTGTGCCCATCTCTTTTTTTATTTTTTATCCCACGTTGGTCCCAAATCAAAACTAGAAAGACTCAAACTGGGGCCAGTTTTATCTCTTTTTAGGGGACTAGCATTTTGAAGCCTTGTTTTCTCTTGGTTGAAATAGGGAGTTGTTTCTCATGAACATTATAGCAGGCATACTCGGCTAATGAGGCATATTCACTTGGGCATTGGAAAGTGCCGGCATCCGTGAGTTCCTGTTGGGTCTCCAACTGCTTCAGGAATGGTCTAAGGGTGGGAGGGGTGGGAGGGGTGGGAGGGCCCCAGATCAGAAGTCAGAATGTCTCTCCTAAGCCTTTTCTGCCTCCCTGGTACCCTTCTGGAAGAGAGAGCCTTAGGGAGCCTCAGGCAGCAACTTGTAAAAGTTTGATTCTCTGGAAAGTCTTAGGGTGAGGGAGGGGCTTATTCCTTGCCCCTCCACTCAAGCTGTCCTGCTTCAGCCAACCCAATCAGGCCCACCTGCCCCCTTGACAGTTCCCAGCCCTCCTCTTAACCTTAACAGCCTCTCTCAAAGACATACACATGGAAACGGCAGGCTGGGTCATGTCCAAGCTGGGCATGGAGCATCTCACCTGACTTCTGGTTTCCCCCTTTTTCTCCCATGACTTATCTTGTGGGCTACCAGGGTGCCCTTGGAGAGTGTTGGCCTTCTTGCTGGGTTCAGCCCTCCCACAGCACTAGAGGAAGGCCCTGCCCGCTGTGTGGGTCTGCTCTGAAGGCTAGGACAGCCCATTTCCTCTGCTTTCCTTTCTATACCACTCCCGGAAATGTTCTGCCTTCTTTAGCTGCCTGGCAACCCCAATCCCCATGGGACATTTAGAATTGAGTTTAAGGGTTGCCTCCTTCCCTGATAATGCTGTTCCTTGCCAGTTCCCCAAAGGTACAAAGCTTTCCTTACCCCTCATGGCACGGAGTTGCATTTCTAAGTCTTTTCCTTTGAACAGACTTGGGGTCTGTAAGGGCAGGGTTTTTGTTTCTTCTCTTCTTGTACTCAAGGCAGATCTGGCACACAAAGGAGATGGGAGGTGCAAGGAAAGAGGGACCCCTAATCTTATCTGGGTAGGAAGGGGAGATATAGCAGCCTTCTTCTCCCTCCCTCTCTCCTGCATGTCTGGTTGTTGCTTGAGCTTCTAGTAATAGGCCTACATTCCAGCAGCAATGAAGGACCACAATGTGCTGCCTTCACACTTTGTGTGCCATCCAGAGGCAGGTGCACTAGCTAGTGGAGGAGATGAGATGGAGGCATGTCCCTAAATTGATAAGCCTCTTTGTAGACAGTCTGATAAAGAGAGAAGACACAAATTATTAATGTTGGTGGATGTAACTACAGATCTTCTTTAAAGGAATAATAGAATTTTTTGTTTTTTTTTGCAGTTTTTGTCCAGGGCTGGGTTTGAACCCACCACTTCCAGCATATGGAGCCAACGCCCTACTCCTTTGAGCCACAGGCGCCGCACTAATAAGAGAATATTATAAGCCACTTTATGCCAGTAAATTCAGTAACTTAGGTGAAATGGATTGGATATTCCTTGAAAGGCACAAATTAACAGTCTTACTCAACAGGAAATAAAAAATCTGTATAGTCCTATATCTAAGATCTTCTCCTAAAGACAACTTTAGGCCAAGATGGCTTTAAGTAAGAAATAATATCAATCCTCCACAAATCTAATTTTATCTGTAAATTTTGCCTCTGGTAAAAGGATTTCAAACATAGGAAGCAACCTAATCAGGCTATATTTGGGGCAGTGATGTTGTAAGAGCTCCTGAAGTCCTTCCTGGGATCCTCCTTCCTACTATAGGCTTTAGGAGGATGTAAGGGCTGGGCTGCAAGGTCTATGCATGGAGTCCCTGGCTAGAGTCAGAAATGTGAGAGTACCACCAAAGGCAGGAAGGAGGGCGAGGGAAGGGCCCCAGTCCAGGCCTGACTGTCCTGCCCTCCATCCACCAGTGTTCCTGAGAGTTTGACTCTTCTGGGGTTGGTAGGGACAGTAGTAGTAAAATCGGCAAAGAGTCATTGGAGATCGTCTAAACCAGGCCCTGGGCTAGGCCTTGAGGTATTCTAGGAGTTGCCCCATGCTGAGAGGGACTTGGGGAAGGAAGGGGTATTTAAGCCTGAATGTGAATAGGAATGGCCACAGGCTTGTGTCCTGGGCCTAGAGTCCGATCCTATTGTGCACTAGGCCCATAGAAGTGAGAAGGCCCTTTGCCTGGGAATCTCGGATAGCTATCTTGAAGAGGTGGATTTTGAGCTGGCCTCTAGGACTAGCTAGGTGTAGCTATTCTTGGGGGTTATCAAAGTGGACATTTCAGAATTTGAGACAAAAGGTTGGATATGAGAGTGTTCTGAACAGAGGCCAGTGGTGAACCGGGTGCTGGATGGGTGATAGGGCCTAGGGAGACTATACCACCTTGGGCCAGGGAGCTGAGGTTAAGAGGAATGGCTGTTGTCCTGGGGTGTGTGGGGAGCTAGTGAGATCTCTGAGCCGAGGCCGCAGTGTAATCTGACTGGTGTCTTTGAAGAGACACCCAGTGACATAGATGCATAGGGTAGAGAGAGACTAAGGGGAGATGGGTTGAAGAAAGAGCTGGAGGCAGCTGCATTCTCCAGAGTGGAGGGGATGAATGGATGGATGGATGGATGGCAGGCAGGCTTGGCTGAAGGAGAGTGGGATAGGGGTTGGTTGTGGTGGGGACCTAAGGAGAGGAGAATAGGCATTGGGAAGGAGGGAGAAAGGTGGAGAGGTCTGGGCGGGGTGTGAGTAGGGAGGAGTGAGTCATCAAGTCTGACTTAAGTCTTAGGATGGGAGAGGTGTCTCTAGATTCCCAGGGATGCTGTGGACCCAGACCCCTGCCAGTTCTCGTTTTGGATGTCCACCAGGACCTAGACTTGGGCTAGGACTGGCTGTGGCTGCATCCAAGTGCACATGGCCAAGTCTGAACCAGGGGGGAAGCATAGGAGAGGCAGCTGGAATCTGAGCTGTTTTTAGAAACTTAGCACCACTCTTGATAGGCTATTACTTGTCTCTGGGCAAGAACACAGGGACAGGATTAGGAGGACCTTGGTTTAGAGCTGCAGCTCCATTGACAGGTTCTGTGACCTTGGGCTAATCTTTTCCTTTTCTCCTTCCATGACAGCCATTTCCTAGGTTTCCTCGTGGGTTAAATTGAGGATCTGCAACCAGCTATCCTGGGAGCACTTCAGGTCTGGGGCTCTTGGAGGCTCTCCAGCAGGGATGGGTTTCCAGGCTGATCTGCATGTCCTTTCACCATCCCAGGCAGTGTGTGTGTGTGTGTGTGTGGTGGGGAGGGTCATACCTTGTAACCAAGGCCAGGATCACCCAAAAGCTACTTTCTTTCTCCTGAGTGCATGTCTTATCCATGAATCATTTGAGTTGGGGGTCTCACAGGCTCAGCACCTGTGGCTCAAGTGGCTAAGGCGCCAGCCACATATACCTAAAGTGGCGGGTTCGAATCCAGCCCGGGCCCGCCAAACAACAATGACGGCTGCAACCAAAAAATAGCCAGGTGTTGTGGTGGGCACCTGTGGTCCCCCCAGCTACTTGGGAGGCTGAGGCAGGAGACTCACTTGAGCCCAGGAGTTGGAGGTTGCTGTGAGCTGTGATGCTACAG
>CAUYQV010189943.1:0-19289 GCA_963574575.1 Galagoides demidoff
GGCGCCTGTGGTCCCAGCTACTTGGGAGGCGGAGGCAGGAGACTCGCTTGAGCCCAGGAGTTGGAGGTTGCTATGAGCTGTGATGCCATGGCACTCTACCCAGGGGGATAGCTTGAGGCTCCATCTCAAAAAACAAACAAACAAAAAAAAAAAGTGAATTTTTTTTTTTTTTGAGACAAAGTCTCACTTTGTTACTCTTGGTAGAGTGCTGTGGCATCATAGCTCACAGCAAGCTCAAACTCTTGTGCTTAAGTGAGTCTCTTGCCTCAGTTTCCCAAGGAGCTGGGACTATAGGCACTCACAACAATGCCTGGCTATTTTTTTGTTGTAGCTGTCATTGTTGTTGGGCAGGCCTGGGCTGGGTTCAAACCCACCAGCCCTGGTGTATGTGGTTGGCGCCCTAGCTGCTAAGCTACAGGTGCCGAGCCTAAAGGTGAATTCTTATTCTGTTGCCCAGGCTGGAGTGCCATGGCTATTTACAGGCATGATCATAACATAGTATAGCATAGTATAGTATAGTATAGAACTCCTGAGTTCAAGTGTTCCTTCTGCCTTAGCCTCCTGAGTAGTTTAGGACTACAGGTGTGCACCACTGCACCCAGCATAAACTCAGCATTCCTTTTTTTTTTTTTAAGATTTTTTTTTGTTTTTCCAGACAGAGCCTCAAGCTGTCACCCTGGGTGGAGTGCTGTGGCATCATGGCTCACAGCAACCTCCAACTCCTGGGCTCAAGGGATTCTCCCGCCTCCACCTCCCAAGTAGCCGGGAATACAGGTGCCCGCCACAACACCCAGCTATTTTTTGGTTGCAGCTATCATTGTTGTTTGGTGGGCCTGGGCTGGATTGGAACCCATCAACTCAGGTGTATGTGGCTGGCACCTTAGCCGTTTGAGCCACAGGCGCTGAGCCAAACTCTGCATTCTTAACTACACATTATGCTGCTTTATTTAACAATGGATATCCAGTGACTTAATAATCATCTAAGATTTCCTCTAGTCTTCTGATTTACTTTTCAGGATTAGATGTGGATTTTAATCAAATTTTTATACTGATGAGATGGGATATACAGTGTTTGGTGGAAGACTAGGGGCTGAAAATCAGTCTGTGGCACCTAGAAAAGGAAAAGGTCATATAAAATTTACTTTAAGAGAGGTACTACTTGGTATTTTCCCAAAACCTTGATATCAGAGGGTGAGTTAATGCCAGCGACAAAGGCTTAGACAAAAAGGCAAGAAGATAGGGTGTGGCAAACGATATAGATCTCCCATCTCATTTCATTGAAAATTCTTGTAGGTCATTTACATGATATTTGGGCCATTGCATTACCACCCATCCTGAAAATTAGTTAAGTGTCACTGTCCTCTAAACTGCTGATCTACATTTTCCTGAACTTACTTCCGAGTCTCACTTCAGAATATAGGCTGATTATGTTTCCTGATGATCTTTCCAAGATGACAGGATAAGAGGTTAAAAATGAGAGACAGTCCATGACTCGATTAATAACTCTATGTATGAACAATCAAACATTTGCTAATTAAAGGTTTCTTTGGATAGTGCTGGAACTCAGCTCAGGGAAACAACATAGCTATCCTATTATTATTACAGGAAGTCCCCAGGTTATGAACAAAATAGGTTCTGTAGGTTTGTTCTTAAGTTGAATTTGTATGTAAGTTGGAATAGGTACATTTAACTATTAATATCTTCTGTTCGTAAGTGTGAACGGTATGTCATTTGGATGTTTGTAACTTGGGGACTTACTATAATAGTCTCAGTTCATAGTGCAAGTTGTAGGTAATTGGGATTTTTATTTTTCTGAGACAGAGTCTCACTCTGTTGCCCCAGGCTACAGTGCTGTATTGTCATAGTTCATGGCAACCTTAAACTCTCCGGCTCAAGAGATACTTTTGCCTCAAGCTCCTGAGTAGTTGGAATTACAGGCATCCACCACAATGCCTGGCTAGTTTTTCTATTTTTAGTAGAGATGGGGTCTCCCTCTTTTTCAGGCTGGTCTTGAACTCCTGAGCTCAGGCTATCCACCTGCCTCCATCTCCCAGAGTGCTAGGATTACAGGCTGAGTCACCATGAGTGGCCAGTCAGTAGGATATTTGTAATTCAGGGACTGCCTCTACTAGAAATGCATATATTCTGTAGTGCTATGAACTTAATTGTGTCCTCCTTCCTTAAAATCCATACGTTGAAGCCCTAAACCCCAATATGACTGTATTTGAAGATAGGATTGATAAGGAGGTAATAAAGGTCAAATAAGGACATAATGGTGGAGCCCTAACCCAATAGGGTTGGTGCTATTTATAAAAGAGGAAGAGACTTACTTTCTCTTTCTGTCATGTGGGGACACAGTAAGAAGGTAGCCATCTGCAAACCAGGAAGAGAGCCCTCACTAAGAAGTGAATTGGCCTGAACCTTGATTTTAGACTTTTGAACCTTTTACAGAACTGTGAAATAATTAATTTCTATTATTTAAGCCATATAGTCTGCAGTATTTGGTTATGGCAGCTCAAGCTCAGACATAGTTATAATTTATTTTAAAATGATAACATGAAATACCTAAATTGGAGCTACAGCAAGAAGAAAACAATACCCTGAATGGCAATACCTCACTTTTAACTTTCAAAGCCTTCTGTATAGAATTAAGACCAGATGCCAATTTCATTCTCCTTTCTGTCTCTTCTGATGACTCACTTTCAAATATTTCAATTTTTTCTTGACTCATTGTCAGTATCTGTAAAAAGCATTTTTATAATTAATTCCATATATAATAGAAGTGCATCCTACAAATTCTGATAATAAAAAAATAATTTTCTACCCAACTCAATAATGAAGTTATCTAGATTTACAAACCTATAAGAACTAGTTCATGGCATCACAGCTCATAAGATATGTGTTTTACTCCAAGCCTATTTACACAACTGTAAAATGTAGTAATGCTTGGCTACCTACCTGATAGCACAGTAGGAATAAAATGTGATTTTCAAGGTATTTTATAAAAATAAGCAACTACCAAATATTAATATATTATTGAAATCTTTCCAAATTACGTGATAATAATTGGAGTAATGACAGTAGCTGCTGTGTATTGAGGGCTTGCCACATCAGACACCATGGTAAGTACGTTACACGTATCATTTCATTCTGTTTTTCCAGGAATCCTCTGAGTTTAGAATTATTATTATATTCTTTTTATAGAGGAGGTACATGAGGCTTGGATATGTTAGGAAATTTGCTCAAGGTCACAGAGTCAGCATTGGGATTCAAACATAAGTCTAACTTAAAAGCTCTAATTTTAAATATCATTCTATTCAACCTTGCCAAAGTGCATTTTCTCTTGTGTATCAAACCCTTGAGGAAATTAAACTGGGATCAAAATGCAACTTAGTGAACACAGTGAAAATTGAGCTAATTCCCTTGGTGGTCATATTAGCATCACATGGTAGACCCCTCTCCACTGTAAAAGCACATCTGTCAAGTGCACTAACTGCATGTGGTTTGGTCAATTAGGAAGCAGCATGAAATTGACACATCTGTACTCTATAACTTGGGAAACGCAGGATGATATACTGGAAAAAAGCCCGACCAGTCCTATTCTGTTTACCAACAGTGGGACCTGGAGCTAGTTACTTTACTATTCTTAGCCTCAGTTTCCTTATATGAAAAATAGGGATAATGATGCCTGGACGTAGATGGGCACCTTACTCATAGAAAATGCTCTGTAAATAGCAGTTTATATTGTTATTGGATTGTCCTGAATTTTCACACTTATTCTTTAATGAGGCAATACCTTTCAAATCATCCTTACAATTTCAACATAAATAGATTTATAGACACAGTCTTGCTCTGTTGCCCAGGCTGGAACACAGTGGCCCAATCGTAGTTCACTGTGAACTCAAACGGCTGGGCTCAAGTGACACTCCCACCTTTGTCGCCCAAGTAGCTGGGACTCTAGTTTTGTGTCACCATATCCTGCTAATTTTTTTTTTTTTTTGTAGCAATGAGGGTCTTGATATGGTGCACAGGCTGGTCTTGAACTCCTGGCCTCAAGCAATCTCCCTGCCTTGACCTCCCCAAAGGGTGGGATTTTAGGAGTGAGCTACCATACCTGGCTCTAAATACATTTTTAATGGGTTCCTTTCTAACTCTGACTAATTACTCCTGGGGAGACTTTTTGTAATCATAGATCATAATCATAGGATGCAGATTTACCATTTTTAGAAGTGTGCTTTCTCCTTTTGACTATTTTCAGTAATTCTTGAGCATCTTTTGGGGTCTGCCTCACCTGTATTAGAAAATGTAACTGAAAATTATCTTTTTGTTTCTTACCTCATTCAAATCTTGTACTTTAATTGTTTCTTGATCTTTCATACTGGTTTTTCTTCTGTCTTCCTATATTACTGATAACTCAGACTCTAAGATGGAAATCTTCATCCAAATAAATCACAAGTAAAAATACACACATTTTTTAAACACTAAAAAAATAAGCTACATTTCTTAAGCATCCTTCCCTGAGGCTATACCCCTGAATTCTCTTCCTTCCACAGTTTCACCTCCTATCTTGTCTTGGATCCTTTGAAGAGTTGCTTTATTATGGATTTGAGCCTTGGCTATTGTTTGGCAGCTAGGCCAAGGGAACAAGTGCTAGAAAAATATACTACAGAATCTTGATTGTTCTGAACTAATCAGCTGCTAATTTACCATTTTTATGTTTAATGTTGAATAAAACAGGAATAGCAACCCCAAGCTGATAAGTTGGAAAGAATGGGAAATGCTACTAGAAAAATGTGTAACTTTTAAAATTCTGCCCATCCAGTAGTATAGACAAAAGACCTAGTGAAGAAACATGTCAACTTAGCAACACTACACAAGGATATGGGGAAGGACGTGTTTTCCTCCAGGGCACCTTCTCCCTCTTCATCAGCCACCATTTACACTGATCAATGATTCTGCAAATTCATACACGATAATGATGCAATCAACACTCAGAGCAAGAATCCCTTTACCCCACCCTCACACCACCCGAGATGCTTCAGTACAAAGTAGAAGAAACACCTCAGTTGTCAAAAATTAAAACTCCCCTTGTTTTCTTTGCATTTTCTTGCTGTAAGAATAGCATGTATTTTAATACTATAATTTTTAAAAGATAGCTTTTCTAAAGAATATATTTTTGAAATGGTAATTTGTGGCACATTAAATACGTTTAGGACTTGAGGCAGTTTATGTCCTTCATAAGACTAGTGACCCAAGTTTAAAGCAGAAAAACAGAGGAAAGGGATAGCAAATAATGTAAGAAATGAGGAATGGGATATGGAAATCTCGGGGTGTGGCTGAAGGGAGTCTACCTTACCTGTCAGCAGTAAATAAAGACAAGGCCTAAAGAATGACTTGTTAGTGGATTGTCTTACTGGCATAGGGTAGCCACCAACGACTCTGGAGAGCAGTGTAACAGCTCAGAATTTTCCATTTCAACGTTCTACTCTCTGAAAGGTAGGGGATCATCTGAGGCTCTAAATTGTGCCTCCCAGGCACAGTATGACAACTTTTCTTGCCACCACCCACCTGCTTACATGGGGCTGTGTCCTCTCATAGGCACAGTCAAATGTAGACACTGTTAAGAATAAAACACAGGTATTATGCTGCCTAGTCACCCTCTCTAGCTGGAGTCAGTTTATGTGCTCAGTGCTGGGCATGCTACCGTCCCTATGAGTTATAATAAATCCCTTATATAAATCTCTTCTATAAATCTCCACAACAGTTGGTATGGTGTAGAAAATGAGCTCTAGGGCCAGATAAACCTGGATCAACTCCAAGCTCTGGCTCTTTCTTTGGTCAAATTCCCTTAAGTTCTCATAAATATGAAATGGGAATTCTCCCATTTACCTTGGGGAGGGCTGTTATAAGGATTAAATGAGACTGTAGGACATCTAGAACAGATCACAAGGCACATGACAGATGCTCAATATATTATGGCTACTATTATTCAACCGAACCCTAGCATTTCTTTTACTTTAAGCATTTACTCTGAGAACATGCATACTAAAAGCATTAACATGGTCTATTTAGTGATCAACCTCTCTGGACATAAAATGGGTAAGGAATGCAGTCATATCTTAAGGAATCTACTTGGTATAAGGGTGGGATTTGGGGGATTATTTTTACTTTTTAAGGAAAGGCTTCTCCCTTTTATTTTCAAAAGAATTCTTATGGAAAAACCTTCTTATACAGTGCCCAGAACTGGAGGTTTCTGTGATTGATAGGAAAGTAGAAGACCTAGAGCTTTGAATCTGTGGAGCATCTTGGAACACTAGTTGAAAACACCAGTGGTAAAAAACCTGGGTTTTATAGTCAGGTTGCGATTTAGAATCTTGACTTAAACATTTATGAATTTGTGATCTTGGTATCCTCATCTGTAAAGCAGAGTGAACAACACCAATCTCCCAGAATTTCTATTTACATCAAATGAGTTCTCAACTCCTGAACAATCATTACAATATTGTAGTTATTTGGGTATTAGTTTCCATCTGTATTAGACAACATTCTAATACTATGGAGACTGTAATAGACCAATAGGAGATTTTATACATATGTAAAATACCTACTTAAAATATACATTCCTATTTCAAGGGCAGGGAAAAACTAATGTCCTAGGTCAAGGAATCTGGCAGAAAAAGCGATTTCTCCCTTCTTCCACATTTTTGTTCTATTCAAGCCCTCAACCAAATAGAAGATGTCCATCCACATATGGGTAGAGCAATCTGTTTTGCTCCATAGATTCAAAGGTTAATGTCTCCTGGAAACACCTCACAGACACAACCAAAAATAACATTTAATCAGATATTTGGGAATCTCATGGCCCAGTCAAGTTGACATGTAAAATTAACCATGATACTATCCTTTTACTTACTTTTAGTAGGACAGAAAATAAAGTACAGTTGTCCCCCCTTACCTGCAGGAGACACCTAAAACTATTGTTGATTTTAAACCCTCTCTATATAGTTATCCTTTGGTATTCAAGGGGGAGTGATTATAAGATCCCTGCAGATACACAAGTCCTTTATATAAAATGGTATAGCATTTTACATATAACCTATGCACATCTTTATGTACACTACTACTTTTTTCTTTTTTTGAGACAAGGCCTTGCTCTGTCACTCAGGCTGGAATGCTGTGGAGTGATCACAGTCTACTGCAGCCTGAAACTCCTGGGTTCAAATGATCCTTCTGCCTCAGCCTCCCAAGGAGCTGGGACTACAGATGTTTGCTACCATGTCTGGCTAACTTTTTAGTTTTTTGTAGCGATAAGGTCTTGCTATGTTGTTCAGGTCTTGAACTCTTGGCTTCCAGCAATCCTTCCTCTTAGGCTTCCCAAAGTGCTAGGATTATAGGCAATGAGCTGCTGTACCCCGCCCCTCCTGTATATTTTAAATCATCTTTAGATATTTTCAATCCACAGTTGATTGAATCCATATATGTGGAACCTTCACATACAGAAGAACAACTATCCTGTTTCTTTCTATACATACATCCCTATGATAAAGTTTATCATGATAAGAGATTAACAACAAATAATAAAATAGAACAATATACTATAATAAAATTTATGTGAATGTCATCTATCAAAATATCTTATTGTACTATACTCACCCTTCTTCTTGTGATGATGTGAGATGATATAATACCTTCATGATAACATGAAGTAAAGTGAATGATGTAGTAGGCATTGAGATGCATTAGGCCATAATTGACCTTCTGATGATAATGTGGGACGTAGGATCATCTGGTTCAGTGATCCTGGATCACCCATAATTAACTGCCATAATGATGTTAATGGTCTGATGTCAGGAGCAAAGGTGTTGATGACCAATGGCTAGGTAGTATGTACAGTGTGGATAAGATGATCAAAGGGATGATTCATGTCCTGAGCAGAATAGCAGGGGGGTTTCACCATGCTACCCAGAACATCATCGAATTTAAAATTTATGAGACTTAATTAAAGATTAAGAGAGAACTTTGAAGCCAAAATCTATTTAGTTACCTCCTCTTTCTTCAAGAAATGACTTTAAATGTCATTTCAGGCTCAGCGCCTGTAGCTCAAATGGCTAGGGTGCCAGCCACATACACCAGAGCTGGTGGGTTTGAATCCAGCCTGGGCCTGCCGAACAACAATGACAACTACAACCAAAAAATAGCTGGGCGTTGTGGCGGGTGCCTGTAGTCCCAGCTACTTGGGAGGCTGATGGAAGAGAATCATTTAAGCCCAAAAGTTGGATGTTGCTGTGAGCTGTGATACTACAGCACTCTACCCAGGGTGACAGCTTGAGACTCTGTCTCAAAATAAATGAATAAATAAAAGGTCATTTCAATCTAATTGATTAATACTCACTGAGAACCTATTCCAGTTTTAAAGATTTCTACTTGTTAATACCTTTAAAGAGATGAAAGGTTTATTCACAAAGTTCCTCATTAGCCCATTTCAGATGGCTCTATGTAGGAAAGTAAGTAAAAGCGTTATCAGAGTCAATATAAATCTTTATTAATTCAGAAACCCATATAATTTCATGTCTTAATGACAAGGAAAAGAAAATTGGTTTGTACCACAGCCTAGAGGATTGAGATTAGACATACCAAAAAAAATTCTGATACTTAATCTTAAACATTAGAGATAATAGGATGATCATTTCTGAACATCTTTTAAAATAAAATAGAAGCTCATTTATCCAGGATCTCAAAGATAACATTTATCAAAGAGGGAGGCAGATTAGCTAGATATTCTCCAAGCTCAAGAATTTTATAATACAAAGGGCCACATGGTGGTGTACCACTGACATCTCCTTTCAAGAAAGTACTTATCACACTTTTCCCAGGCAGCTTCCAGTAAATGAGCATGGGGGGATTAAGGCCTGGCTATTTCTGTCCAATGCTGAATTCCTCTAAAAGTTATTGTTCTAAAGCTCCCTGTTGGTCTGGCTGAGACTTTCCCAGAGCTACAGCACAGTCTGAGCCTCTTCCTATCCTATCTTTCTTCCATTTCCCTCATCTTTAAAAGATGTCAGACCTGGATTGCGACCTGAAGACACTCCCTCCTGGTGTCTACTCTTTTCCTTTATCCTTCACAGGTACCACCCTCTCTAGCAATTCTAAGTTCATCTTGGGGGCTGCTTATCAGATTAGCCTTCCTCATGTGGACATATGGATGACAGGACAAGGTACAGGCCACAATCAAGGTCACAATGAAAGACAAACAAACAAACCAACAAAAAGACTGTATAAGAAGTCAAAGAGTTTATGCTATTCTCACATAGGTTAAGTCTCTAAAAAATATTTATATTTTGGTAGACAGCTTATCAGAGCAATCACACCTCTCCTATGCTCTAATCAACTTGTTCTAGACTTTGTTGTCACTTGAAAGGATAGAGGAAATGGGTGGAAGGATTAGGTACCATAACTACCCTCCTTCCCAGAAACCACAACAAAAGGCAATACTGGACATCATTAACTTTTTTCCTAGAATATCTGAAGGAAGAATGGAAAAGGAGTGAGATTTTCATGAGAGATTCATTCTTTTATATTTTTGTCAAAATATTAAGGGGTACAAATATTTTTGTTACATGGATAGCTATTATAAAGCTTAGATCAGAGCTGTTAGTGTTCATTGTACTTGTCAGGCAGGTTTTTAACCTCTCTTGTTTATGTTTTATGAGAAAAGTTTTACCTTCTAAAAACTATGTTGTAGGACTGGGCGAGGTGGCTCATACCTATAATCCCAGCACTCAGGGAGGCTGAGGCGGGTGGATTGCCTGAGCTTACAGGTTTGAAACCAGCCTGAGCCAGAGCAAGACCTCATCTCTAAAAATAGCTTAGCACTGTGGCAGGTACCTGTAGTCCCAGCTACTAGGGAGGCTGAGGCAAAGAATCGCTTGAGCCCACGAGTTTGAGGTTGCTGTAAGCTATGACGCCCTGGCACTCTACCCAGGGTAATATAGTGAGACTCTGTCTCAAAAAAATACAATACAATACAATACAATACAATGAAATATAATAAAAATTATAGTGCCAGCCAGGTGCAGCTAGGTTAATTATCTAGGATTACTAGTAATCCTAGTACTCTGGGAGGCCGAGGAAGGTGGATTGTTTGAACTCAGGAGTTCAAGACCAGCCTGAGCAAGAGCATGACCTCATCTCTACTAAAAATAGAAAAAACTAGTTGGGCATTGTGGCAGGTGCCTATAGTCCCAGCTACTCAGGAGGCTGAGACAAGAGGATCTCTTGAGCCCAAGAGTTTGCACAGCACTCTATCCAGGGCGACAAAGTAAGATTCTGTCTCAAAAAAAAAAACAAACCAAAAAACCCTGAAACTATAGTGTTTCATGTGTATGATACTTTCTTTCAATTATTTTTAATGAAATATTATCCTGTTAAATACTGAAGATCACCTTTCTTATTGATCCACTCATTCATTCATTCATTGATTCAGCTAAACAATTAGTGAGTGCAAATATGCCTTGGTACTTGGTTGAATCCTGAGATTCAGCATTAATAAGTATTACTATTATTCCCATTTATAGATAAGGAAATTAAGGAACAGAGAGTTTGTTCAAGGTCACAATGTAAGTGATAAGAATTAGGATTTGAACTTAAGCAGACTGGTTCCAAAGTATGCTCATAACATTTATTTTTTATTATTTATTATTATTATTTTTGAGACAGAGTCTCATTATGTCACCCTCAGTAGAGTGCCGTGGCATCACAGCTCATGGCAACCTCCAACTCTTGGGCTTAAAAGATTCTCTTGCCTTAGCCTCCCAAGTAGCTGGGACTATAGGCACCCACCACAACACCTGGCTATTTTTTTGTTGTAGTTGTTTAGCTGGCCCAGGCCAGGTTCTAACCTGCCATCCTTGGTGTATGTGGCTGGCACCATAACCACTGAGCTACAGGTACCAAGCCTTATTTCTTTTATTATTTTTTATATTTCCTAGGTATTTATTTATTTATTGTAGGGGATTCATTGAGTGTACAAGAAACCAGGTTTCACTGATTGCATTTGTTAGATAAAGTCCCTCATGTTTTGCCCCCAAAAGGTGTGGCACAGACCAAGACCCCATCCTCTCCCTCTTTCCCTCTATTCCCTTCCCCAATCCTCCCTCCTCTCCCTGCTCTCCCCTTCCCCTCCCCCCACCATGTCATTAATTGTCATTAATTGTCCTCATACCAAAATTGAGTATATAGGATTCATGCTTCTCCATTCTTGTGATGCTTTACTAAGAATAATGTGTTCCACTTCCATCCATGTTAATACAAAAGCGGTAAAGTTTCCATTTTTTTTAATGGCTGAATAGTATTCCATGGTATACAAATACCACAGCTTGTTAATTCATTCCTGGGTTGGTAGGCATTTAGTCTGTTTCTACATTTTGGCGATTGTAAATTGAGCTGCAATAAACACTCTAGGGCAAGTGTCCTTATGATAAAAGGATTTTTTTCCTTCTGGGTAGATGCCCAGTAATGGGACTGTAGGATCAAATGGGAGGTCTAGCTTGAGTTCTTTGAGGGTTCTCCATTTTTCCTTCCAAAATGGTTGTATTAGTTTGCATTCCCAACAGCAGTGTAAAAGTGTTCCCTTCTCTCCACATCCATGCCAGCACCTGTGGTTTTGAGATTTTGTGATGTGGGCCATTCTCACTGGGGTTAGATGGTATCTCAGTATGGTTTTGATTTGCATTTCTCTAATAATTAGGGATGATGAGCATTTTTCATATGTTTGTTAGCTATTCGTCTATCTTCTTTAGAGAAAGTTCTATTCATGTCTCTTGCCATTGACTTTTCTTTATACCAGAAATATTCAAATTATTCTATTCCAGCCATTTTGAAATATACAATGAATTAATGTAAACTATTGCCATGCTGTGTAGAAAATGAACATGAGGCTGTGTCTTCTAAACTGTGTACTGTACTCATTCATTAACCTTTCTTGGTCTGCTCTCCTGCCTTTCCTTCCCGGCCTCTGGGAACCACCAATATATCCTCTGTCTTCCTGGCATTGACATCTTTTTCTTCCACCCATCTGTGAGAAGGTGTGACTTGTATTTCTGTGTTTGGCTTATTTAACTTAAGACAATAACCTACAGTTATGTTGCTGTGAATGACAGGCCTTCATTCTATTTTCATGAATGGGCAATATTCCATTGTGTGCAGTATTATACATATATATACATATAACGATGGGATATATACATATACATATATGTGGAATATATATAAATTGTGCATGCACATGTGTGTATATATGTGTGTGTGTATATGTGTGTGTTTATATATATATGTGTGTGTGTGTGTGTGCATACCCACACACAAAAGGTGATTACATCTTTTGGTTATTGTGAATAGTGCTTCAATAGACCCAGGAGCAGATATCTTTTGATATATTGATTTCCTTTCTTTTGGATATATAACCAATAATGGGATTGCTAAATCCCATGGAGGTTCTATGTTCAGCTTTTGAGGACTGTCCTTACAGTTTCCCAGCTGTACTAATTTTCATTTCCACCCACAGCATCTGAGCAGTCCCACCAATGTCCATTATTCCCTGTCTTTCTGATAAAAGCCGCTTTTACTGGGGTGAGTGAGACAATATGTCCTTGTGGTTTTGAATTCCATTGCCCTGAGGATCAGCCATGGTGAGAATTTTTCACATACTTGGTGGCCATGTGTGTGTGTTTTCTGAGAAACCTGCACTCACATTTCTTGCACATTTTTAGTTGAATAGTCTGTATTCTATTGAGTTGTCTGAGCTCCTTATATATTCTAGTCATCAATCCTTGCCAGGCAGGTGGTTTGCAAATATCGTCTTCCATTCTTTGGATTGTCCTTTTACTTTACTGATTGTTTTCTTTGCCTTTTAACTTGGTGTAACCCCATCTGTCTATTTTTCTTAAGTTGTTTGTGCTTTTGAGATTACACTAAATATCTACACCCACCTCACTATTCTAAAGCATTTTGCCAATGTCTTCTTCTAGTAATTTCCAGATCAGGTCCTAGATTTTTCTTTAATTCATTTTTTAAAATTTGGTGATAAATAGGGGTCTAGTCTCACTCCCACCTTATGGTTCTCTTGTTTTCCAAGCACCATTCATTGAAGAGACTGTTCTTTCCATAATCAGGGGTCCTCAAACTTTTTAAACAAGGGGCCAGTTCACTGTCCCTCAGACCATTGGAGGGCCAGACTGCGGGCTCCAGGATGAGTCGGCTGCTAAGCAGGACAGGCAGCAGTGGCAAAAACATCTGGCGGGCCCGATAAATGTCCTAGGCGGCCTGCATGTGTCTCATCGGCCGTAGTTTGAGGATGTCTGGTATATGTTATTGCTCCCTTTTCTGAAAGTGAGCTGGCTGTAAATGTGCGGATTTACAGCTCAGTTGCCTGTGTGCCTATTTTCAGGCCAGTGACCTGCTGATTTGGTTGCTAGAGATTTGTAGTATATTTTGCAGTCAGGTAGTGTGGTTTCTCCAGCTCTGTTCTTTTTATTCAGGGTTGCTTTGGCACTTCAGAGTCTGTGTAATACCATATACATTTTGTGATTATTTTTTTCTATTTCTGAGAAGAGTGTCAATGGCTTTTGGTGAATATTAACACTGAATCTTTAAATTGCTTTGGTTAGAATTGTCATTTAAGAAATCTCAAGAAATCTCCGTTCTTCTGTTCCATGAGCATGAAGTATCTATCCACTTTTTTACACTCCTTAATTTCTTTCATCACTGTCAATAATTTTTAAGGGAAAATATTTATTTTACACTTCAACTTACTACCTCAAGAATTCATTAAATATAATTTTTTTCATTTGGTAGGAATACAACAAATACTACTTTATTGAAGGGACTGAGTCTGAAATAATGAATTTGAAAGCTGCAATACTGTTTCAGAATCTGAGACAGAAGATTGACCTAACTTTTCATGGTCCTTCAGAAATACAGGATTTTATAAATAACAAGTTTTTTTTGATTTATCTTTTTGACTTTTTTTTTTTTTTGAGACAGAGCCTCAAGCTGTCCCAGAGTGCTGTGACATCACAGCTCACAGGAACCTCCAACTCCTGGGCTCAAGCGAGTCTCCTGCCTCCACCTCCCAAGTAGCTGGGACCACAGGTGCCCAACACAATGCCCGGCTATTTTTTAGTTGCAGCCGTCATTGTTGTTTGGTGGTTGGGCTGGATTCGATCCCGCCACCTTAGGTATATGTGGCTGGTGCCTTAGCCACTTGAGCCACACGTGCCAAGCTATCTTTTTGACTTTTAAAAAGTTTTTTTAGCAAACACTAACATCTGACTTGAACTTTCTTAGAAAAGATTTTGTATTCAACATAATGAGTGTTTTCAATAAAACATGATCATTAATGGCACAGTCTGTCTTTGGTAAACTGGAATCATTTGCAATCCAGAGTTCCCTACAGCTTTTTTCTTCTGCATTTGGAAATATTTATCTGCTGACTCAAGGTCTCCAGAGGATAGTGAACTGCCAATATTCAGACTGGGCAATCGCCAACGTCAATCTACTTTAAGAAGATCACTTGCCTTTCTAGTGCAGAAACAATGGAAAGTTGTTAAGTTTTTTCCAATAAACCTTAATGACTCAGAGAGAACATTAGCAATGATTAGCATGGAATCATCTCACCAAGTAAAGAGAAGAATAGAACTGGTAAAAGCCGAAATGCTTTCTACTCAAGTGTAATGAATTAAATTTATTAGAATTTGTTCTGAGTCCTCTCCTTCCACTATTTTAAGGGTCTTGCTTACATTTTAGAATGTAAGACAGTAACAGTCACATGACACCATTATATATATATATATATATTTTTTTTTTTTAATAAAGACATTGAATAACTTAAATATTCAAATGTCCCACAAAGCCCTTGTGACATGCTGGACAATGTGAAGAGCAATGGGAAGGTGGGTCTATGTGGTCTCTATCCTCAAGGATATGGTGATCTATATGGTAGAAAGTACATTAACCAAATGATTAAATTATAAGAGTAAAATATTTGGCGTAAAAGTACAGTATAGGAGGTACTATGGGTTTTAGGAAGAAATGTTGTATTGCAAAATATTAGAAATATAGAAAATATGTATTTTTTTTTTCTGAATCCTGAAGAATGAGTAGGGTTATTCTAAAAGTCAAAAGAGTAGGGCAAGAAAGTCTCAGAGAGCAGTGTAAACAAAGCTTAGAGAAAGGCAGGCTCTGATCATGGTGACAGAACGGTTTGGAACTGTAGAGTTGGAATAAATAAACAGTGCTTTCTCACAATGAGTTGCCTGTTTTGAATATTCCCTTCCTTCTAGAAGTCTGGCCTATAAGGTTGGGTAGATTGCTCTTTTTTTTCTTTAAGAAGTCAGTTGGAAGTCAGAATGAAGTATGAATCTAAGGCAAGAAAAAGATTGCTAATCCAATTTCTGCACTTGTTCTTAAACTAAAGGAGCTAATGGCTTCTGAGCTAATATGGACATGCCTTGGTAAGTTCGCTGTGATACCAGAATACACATGAGGAGATCTGGGGCGAAGCCACCGTGGTTGAGGAAATGTTAAAAGGGAATTGTTTGTTCTTAATGTCTTCCATGTCTCACATTTCAGAGGGAGTCCACTTTGCAAAGATGAGACTCATGTTAAAAGCATACAGTGGTCAAGGTAAAAAGATCGGTTGGAAATTAGAGAAATGTTTTTTTGAGAAGTGTATGCGGGGCTCACGGTCTTGCCTGGAACATCCGTAACGAGATGGAAAGGCTACTTTTGATTATTGATGCCTGCCCACAGATTGTGAATCACAGGCTTTGTTTTCTATGAATCATACACATAACTGTGGTGTAAACAGAAGTTATTTTAATGTTAAACCCTAAATAACCCTATCAGAGCTTAGGAGTCCTCAGTGGAAAAGGATTCGGTGGTGACTCCAAACAGCCAGGTGCTGGGTGAGCAGCTAAGAGTACTGAGAAGTGAAGCAGGCCGCGAGTCAGGGGGGCTGAGAGTGGCCTGTCTGGAGCTGAGTCCCCAGAGAGCACAGCAGAGGCGACGAGGGGGTCAGCGGGAGCTCTGCCAGCTCCGCAGCCCAGGGTCTCTGATGCTCATTCAGAAAAATTCCTATCAGAAAAAAGACTTCCATACCCAGATAACGCCTCCCTCCTTTCAGTTCTGTAAGAATAATACAACCAGTAAGAGGTAAGGAAAGTGCTAGCAGAGCAGAGAGTAAAGAAGCTGACGACCAGCACACCTGTTCCTGGTCGGAGATTTCCGAAGCTGAAGGGAGGAAGAAGTTAAACTGCAAATAAAACGTGGAGGATTTTAAAAATTACTTCATAAGACTGAACATTTTGTTACTGACCTATTTTGGGTTTGATGTAACCCAAGGTCTTTTAATATCTGTGAATGTCTCAAAGGCATAGGATCTACCCTGGATTCAGCCAAGGGCACGGTGAAGAAGCAGGAAATTGCACAGGAAGGCTCGCTCAGGAGACAGTGAAGGTGCTGGCTTCATCTGGCAAGACACACAGGCAGGAGATAATGGTTGTGTCTTTAATAAAAAGCATTTGCTACAGGTAGACAGCTAAGAAAAGCCAGTGCAATGTTGGGTGGTAAGTTGAGATATGAAACCCTATCTAGCAGGGTACCCAGCTAATGACCAATGGTCAGTCTATGCAGGACACCGAAGTCTCACGTGGGAGAACCAGATGAGTTATCTAGCTAGTGACCTGACACAGTTTTAGGAGTGGAAGACGGATGTTTGTGTGGAAAGGTAAGTTTGGAAATTAAAAATTTAAGACAGTGAGTCAAAAATCTCTTTCTTTATTCATCTTGTATGAACCAGAAGGGGTCTAGCATATCAAGTTTAGCACAGGGTTTTACTTAGCAGTGGGTAACATTGCCCAGGGACCATTCCAAATGAATCTGCAGGCGATAGGAACACCCAACAGCCATAATGACGATAATGCCACCATATATTTTGTCCAGACTTTGGAGCAAGTATTTCATAACAAAATGTCATATCATCCCTAAAACATAGCTCCTTTTTCATGATTAGGTGATTTCGGCTTAGAGAGTCTAAGTATCTCACCCAAATTCAACCAACTAATAAACAGTAGACATTTCATCAGAGCCAAAGTATTTTCATATTCTTCATTTTTTTGCGAATGAAGAAATAATATCACTTGTTCTTCTGAGAAAGAATGGAAGAAGATGGGAAGAAGGTACAGTCAGGTATTTTGAGTATAGGGAGGAGAAAAAGGAAATGATTTTGTTTCTAAAATACACATTTTATGTAGATCCAGAGAATTCCTAATCTCCATGCTCAACGTGGCATTTCTGTACCAGGGAAGGCTCACCCAATCCTGTTTTTCAGAAGATTCTGAGGAGGCCCGTCTGGGTGGGGTATGGGCCCCAGGCTGCACTGTGGGGGTGTCCGGCCTCCGACTTGGACACTGGTTGCCTCTTACTGGAGAAAGAAATTCAGAGTTTGAGTCCCGTATATGTGACGCTACAGCACCACCATACAAATATTACCCAGCTCATCCTCAAAACAAAAGAATAAATTCACCCTTTAAAAAATGTAATCCAATAATTTTAATACTTGGGAGGCCTGTGTCATCTGGAGCTGGCCTGCGTGGCACTGAGGGTTAGATGAAATAAAAGCTGAGGGTTTGCCCTCTATCCGCACCTGTGTCTCCATACAGTGACAGAGGGAGCCCTTGTTGGTTACAGATGTTAAAGGAATAGATATTTTTTCCTAGCAGTGCCCACAAGAAAATGTCTGAAGTAGGCAAAACTCTTAGGAACACTGTTGTCACTGATAGACAAGGAAAGACAGTGGGTCCATGTGTACCATGAGCAGAAGGTTTAGTCATTTATATAATAACACCCAAGGAGGAATCCAACTTCTGGAGCAGTCTGGAATGGCCCTAGTAGTCAAGTGTCTTATAAGGTAGGAGACCATATGAATATCACCTCGTTAAGGACTTGCTACCTGTTTTTGAATAGTCTCATGACTTGGGAATTTTGTCTGTCCAAATCATTGCAAAATTCCTTTGAGGTACTATTATCATTCCCCTTTTAATAGAAAACTGAGCATCAGACAAGGATACTTGCTTTACAAGATCCGTTTAACTTCATATCCAGAGCTTTTAATCAATGTGCTAATAATCTCAAGAGAGCAGTGACAGCCAGTATAGGGGGGGCACAGCTGCGTGAGTCCAGGAAGAAATGAAGGTGACTCATCTGGCTGTTCTTGACCCCAAGCTGGAGCTAAAGAGATTAGATAGGACCAAGCCCAATACCAGAGCAAGGGCTGGGAGAGACTCCGTCCTGCACAAGAGGGTTCAATGCTGGGTGGTAGGCTAGGCACAATTGGAGTACAAGTCACCCTCTAAGGGGATCCATGAGAGACGGTCCTCAGAGATTCTGGATGCTGATGGATGCCAGACACTGGGCTAGATGTTATGCTGTTATCTAGAAATGCCCCACCGGTTACGCAGCCATCGATATGCAAGGCTACCTCACCACTGAGCTGTATGTACACTGGGGAGTGACAGGCCGAGGGGACGGACAAAATCTACCTTTACTTTTAAATCCACATCTCGGTGTTGGCCTGAACTATGGATTACATCTTCTGTGAGATGACTTATGGCTTGCCTTTCAAATACACAAACACACACTTACGGTGGGTGAGTAGACCAGAAGCACGCCTCAGTACGGAATTTGTTACTAGAGATTCAGTGTTTTGGCTTGCTTTGAACACCTTGCAGGACCGTATTATTTTCTGAAACAAAATAAACTATATAAATGTTATTAAGAATTTCACACAAAAAGATTTTCAGTTACTAGTTGAAAATAATTACAGAGAAACACGAATGATGTCTAGTTCACACGAGGTCTAGTTCACATCCTCTCCAGGTCCTCTGGCATCTGTGTCCCCCAGGTGAGCCGTCCACTCACTGGTTGAGTCGGTGGAAACTGTCAAGTAACACTTGGAGCAAAGAATGTCCTTTATCCAAGAGGTAAGAATAAAGGCAGTTACATTTTCTTCCTAGGACATAGCTCCTAAGGGTCCTAAACTCTTATATTTTCTTTACCTATAAAATAATTCTGGCTCGGCGCCTGTGGCTCAATCGGCTAAGGCACCAGCCACGTACACCTAAGGCGGCGGGTTCGAATCCCCAGCCCGGGCCCGCCAAACAACAATGATGGCTGCAACCAAAAAATGGCCGGGCGTTGTGGCGGGCGCCTGTGGTCCCAGCTACTTGGGAGGC
>CAUYQV010189944.1:0-15215 GCA_963574575.1 Galagoides demidoff
CCTTCGCCTCCCAGAGTGCCAGGATTACAGGTGTGAGCCACTGTGCTGAGTCTTGAAGCCAATTTTACATTATTTCTAAGACTAGTTATCATTGTTTTTTTAAAAAACGACTAACTTTCATCTATATAGTGGCCCTTTTGGTATATATTATCTAAATGAATTATTACATATAAATCTAATGTTTATATTAAGATTGTAAATTAACAAAGAATTCAGCAGTAAGTTTAAACCAATTGCCAATTGCTTAAAAAGATAAACCAAAATGAACTAACAACAGCAATATAGATATACAGGAGTAAGACTACACTCAGTGAACCACCAGAATATTCATCAAGGTGAAATTATGTTATAAACCAAATCATGTTTGCATGAGGAATAAAAGAATAGCTATAAAATAAATATGTGGGTGTTGTGTTAAAACATAAAAATTCAGGACAACTGGGAGAACCTGAAGCAGAAGGAATATATGTCAAAGGATAACTGATCCTGGAGCATTTAGCCTACTATAATTCTACTCACATATGTGTTTAACTGTAAGAAATATTTTGAAGAATAAACTGATGTTACTGATAACGTTTACTTCCTACTTTTATACTTTCCTAGACTAGCATTCTCAGCCTTTCTTTTATGCCCTAAGTGGAAAGTCTGAGGTTCAATGTATGAGAAGTATTTTAAGGTCCATTTACTTGTATCTCAGTCTCACATGTTAAACCCAGATTTTACTAGTAATAAAATTGACCCAGCTATCTGATCACTGAATCTAATTCAGTTTGTACCCAAAGTTATTTTCTTGATCTCCTAAAAGTTCAAGAGCAAAAATTAATTACATGGTTTTGAAGTGTTTTTGTGTGTAAGTAAAAGCTGAAAAGTCTTGAAAGTGTACATCATGGCCTTTCATGTTCACATAAGATCTCTTTGTTTACATTTATATTTAAAAGTTTTGTTTTATTTGATTTTGATTTTGGTATTTTATTCATGATAACATGCAAAAATCATGTAGAATGATCAGCAAGGGCTAGGGTAGAAGAAATTGTCTGCAAGAATTCTTCAGTGATGACGTAGATACCTCTAGAAAGACAAATGGTGAAGTTGAAGTATTTATTGAGAATAAATGTAAATGTGAAGTAAGAATATTAATTTTTCAGAAGAGAATAATCTGATCACATCCTATAGTTCTACTAAAATTATGCTAACTACAACAAATAATTCTGTAATGCTAATGAATCATTATAATTTATTCTTCAGTGCCAAGGAAATTGATGTTATGCTAGAAAGTTTCCTACTTGGGCATGTACATGACAAATTGTCTGTCTATTAAGGAAGTATAAAAAAAGGTTATTGAATAATAAGAAATAGGACAAAGTCAAGTTAAAGTTTCACTTATGATGCAAATGAAAATTAAATATGCTTGCAATATAATACTTATAATGGTGGCCTAATTTCTATAGCATTTTGAACTATAACAACTTACTGTAAAATAAAAAAAAGCTTATAGTTATAATAATTACCTAACATGTCCCAAGCACAATGCTAAATATATAACATCTCATTTTTGATATAATCAAAACCTTGAAGGGTAAATATCATTATCCTGTTTTACAGACAATAAAACAGTCTAGAAAACATTTCCATTTTATCAATAGCACATGTGTACAAATGGGAGATCAGGAAATCAAACTGGGTGACTGGGTCTGAAGTTAACTTTCTTTCTACTGTGCTACAGATTTCTAAAATAAAATTCTCCATCTTGCCCTAAGCCAGCCTTCTATTCTGACTTTGCTATTTCCGACTTGTTCACCCATGCTGCCTGGACCAGCCTTTGGTGTTCTCCCATAATCCCCTAAGTCCCTGACTCCACATCTAGACATTCCTGGCTATTCTGACCTTGGCAAGCTTTCCATTGCTTCTTTCCTGGAATAGTAGCACACTTGGCTATAGATTCATTCTGCATGCACGACCACATTAATCTTGTTTATACATATGCCATTTTACATGCCCTACATAATCCATTTCATTTTCCTAACAACATTCAGCAACTCTATTTTTCTAGTAAGATAGGCATAGGCAAACTTTCTCTGTAAAGGGCCACCTAGGAAATATCTTAGGTTGTGTGGCCCTACAGTCTCTGATGCAACAATTCAACTCCATCAGGTAACTGCAGACACAGCATAGGCAACATGTAAATGAATGACTGTGGTTGTATTCCAATAATAATTTATTTAGAAAAACGGAGTGTGCTCTATGTAGCTATAGTTTGTCACATCTAGTATGGGATAAACTGAAAATAAAACCTTGCATTTGTTCTTCAAAGCCCTCAATGGTGTGTGCTCACATGCTCTCTCACGCACTCTCTCTCTCCTTCTTTCCCTTTGCATTATTTGGAAATGAAACATTTAATCCACAAAATCAAACACATAGCTTGTTGTCCCTACACCATAGCTTTCCTTTCACGGTCAGTTTTCTTGAAAGAATTGTGTACACAGTATGTTTGTTTTCTCTCTGGCCTTGTCTTCACTCCTATAAATCACACTCTGCAATCTTGTTTGTTTTGTAAACATCCATGTGGTACAGGTTGCTGTGTCCCCAAAGCCACATCACCCCTACAGTCCCCACACATAGGGAAAATGGGAAATTGTAGCTAAATGTACCTTTATTTACAAAATATTCATTACAAAATTTTACTAAGAGGTGGCCAATATGTAGAGAATGCTTTGCAAACATTTTGTAAAACTTTATAATGAATATCATGTAAATGAATGTACACGTAGCTACAATTTCCCCTTTTCCCTCTGTATGATGATTTTAGGGGCAGCTTTTGGGACATGCTGTAGTCACAGATATTTGTAGATAGACAGAACTGGGTTCATACACCAATTGACCTATTTAGCATCTCTGATTCTAGGTCTCTTCCTCTGTAAAATGAGTATAATAGTATCACTGAGGTTGTGAAGACTGAAATGAACAACTGTGTCAAATGTAAAAAAGCATAGCAACAAATATTTACAGGTGATAATGTGAGCTCCCCCTGTTCTCTCACTAAATAGTCATCAGTTAACAAATCTAATTTGATAGTTTAGGGGCCTTTTTTTCACTTGATTTTTCTGATTTGACAGTGTTGACCTCTCTTTCCTCCGATTGTTTGCTCTCTCATCTTGGACAATATTTACTCTTTTACCGTCTATCACTCTGACTGCCCATCCTCTGTCCTTTCGGCCAGCTCCCTTTTCTCTGCTTACCCTTATAGATCCTTCCGCTCAGCGTGGGCTTTCTCTTGATTTTCTCAGGTCTTGACTCCTTCTTGCCATGTACATCTCAACCATCACCTCCCACAGAGGCTTCTGGGATCAGTTCCTCTAAGCTTGTCTTGGAATTTTTCTCACATAAACCTATTTTAATCTCTGCACCTTGTAACTAACTGCTATTTTCTTCTGATTTTTATGTTTCTATCTTTTGATCTCCCTCCACTAGAATGTAAACTTCAACCAACCATTCATCACCATTTCTCCAGTGCTTAGAACACTATGTGGAGAGAAGGAGCTCAACAAGTATTTATATAATTGAGTTGCGTCAACATCTTGACATTACCTAGGGTTCTACCATCATCTCACGTCTCTTCTCACCACATAAGATCTCTCTGAACAAAACCATCTGTTCTCAAAACTTCAAGTACATAAACTATTCCACTCATGAGCTGAACTTTCCCTAGTCCCTTCTTCTTTGACTTGCTTGTTTTCTTCCTCAAGGGACATTTTTTCTAAATTATAATTCAGAATTCCTAAAATCTTGGATGAAAACTCTTCAGTGGTTCCTAACTGCTTACAGAACAGGATTCAGACTCTTTACAAGCTTGTCAGGTAAGTCTATCCCTTGTCTAACTTTCAGTGTTACTTTTTACCATGTCTATAAATAATAATTCAATAAACTTTCCTTGAGTTGCTTTTAGTGAAAACAAAGAGGTGAAATACAGATTAGTCCCTCCCCACAAAAAGGAGGTTTTGAAAAAAAAATTATCTTAAAGAAGCATAAATCAAAGGAAAAGAGAATTTTTCCTTTTGGCTGTCCAATTTATTTTCTAGAACTGATCTCAGTACCCTATGTGTATAATTGTTCATTCAATCTTTATTCCAACAAAATTAGTATTACGTTACTTATCCAATAAAGAAACTGGTATTTAGGTTTCTTAGGGTCAAGGATTTTTACCTGTTTTATATACTCCTGTTTGTCCAAGATCTTAAAATATAGAATTAATATTTTTGGAGGAAGTGGAGAATCAAGAAAGCTTATTAAATTTTCAAATAACATAATCAACAAGCAGCATCTTGGATTAGCAGTTAGTTCTAAATCCAAATCCTGTACTTTCCCATCATCCTACACTGTCAAGGGCAGGACTGTGTAAATGTTTTCATCTTCTTATTGTCAGCATGTGCACAGAACCTGGGACAAGGCAGATAAGTAGGAAATATTCTTTGGGTTTTTTTTTTTGAGACAGAGTCTGACTTTGTCACCCTTGGTAGAGTGCTGTAGCATTATAACTCAAGCAACCTCAAACTCTTGGTCATAAGTGATCCTCTTGTCTCAGCCTCCCAAGTAGCTGGGACTATAGGCACTTGCCACAATAGCAGGCTATTTTTAGAGATGGCGTCTTGCTCTGGGTCAGGCTGGTCTGGAACTGCTGAGCTTAGGCAATCCACCCTCCTCAGCCTCCCAGAGTGCTAGGATTACAGGCACAAGCCACCTGGCTCCAGGAAATATTCTTGAATAAATCTCACAAGATTCTTCCTATATACAATAGATATCAAAAGACATATTTTATAACATGATTTAAAATATTTACTTCAACATTATTAAATCACATAAAAAGAGCTTATAGTAAGTAAATGGGCACAATCCACATTGTTAAGCTTATATTTTGGATATTCATATTTCAAATTAATCTGTGCTCTGTCAGACATCACTACCTAAAATGATATTCAGAGAAAGAACTGACCCACGCCTATGATAGTAAATGTATCTGCGAGGTTATGTGTGTTCACTATTTGGTTAAATTTTGACTCATTGAGTTCGCATACCTTAGTGAAAGAAGCTGAATATTTTTTCCCTTTCTGGGAGGTTCAGCTTAATAGGTCATTCATGCAAACCTCTAGTGAAACTGGAAAACTATGTTTTCATCTTCATTACTTATACCAACTCTTTAAATATGCAATTCACTTTAAATATGCAATTTTACCAACAAAGTTTATGGAGAAAATTTTTTTTAAAGACACACGTTGAATTTAGCATCAGAATACAACACCATTTAAGTAAACCTTAAAAAAGTCATATCTACATACACAATATGGTATTTTTTCTCTTAAACATTATCAGTGTATGGATTGAGTGTAATGTGTACTTCTTGATATAATAACTTCTGAATAGATGCTCACAAACTGCTTTCCACTTCTTAATCCAAAGCCATTTGATTTTACCCTCACTCCCTCCCTCCCCTCACTCACTTCTATTATAACCACATTTGAACTATCTTGCCTTGATAAGGCAACCTGGTGGTAGACACCATCTGAGCCAACCATGCTGTCTCATGATCTCTTTCTTCTCAGAGAAATTTTGCTTAATTCATGTCACTGTCTTCCTTAATTTTGCTCTAAATAATCTCTTTCTCACACATGCCCAGATTCTCTTGTAAATTCTCTTTTAGTTTCCACTCTCAATCGTCTTGATTTCCTCAAGATACCTGTTCATTTTTCTCCTTCATTCTGTTGCAATTGTGAGTTTAAATAAAAACCATCTGATGCACTATTGAGTTGGTATATCAAGAATGCTAATGGTGCAACTATATCAAAGGAGGGAGAGAAAACAAAGTTAAATGATTGCTTGCAAATTCATTTGGGAAGAAACAGCAAAGCTAATTCTCCCTGTCTCCCTTCCTTGTTTCCAGAAAAGTAATGTCCTTCTCCAGGAGCTAACAATAGTTAGTAATAATCCACAGACTCATGATAGAAACATCATTCTTCAGTTGTTGTATCTGTAGCCGTGCAGAAATTTTTTAGCTTGATCATGTTCCATTTATTTATTTTTGGCATTTCTACAATTGCCAAGGAGGTCTTCATAAAATCTTTTCCCAGGCCAATTTGTCAAGAATTGTTCCCACACTTTCTTCTGGAAAGTGGGGAACTTCTTTTAAAGTTTTGTGTCTTAAATTTAAATCTTTTATCCAGCAAGAGTCCATTTTTGTCAGTGGTGAGAGGTGCAGGTCCAATTTTAGTTTTCTAAATGTGGCTAACCAGTTCTCCCAGGACCATTTATTAAATAGGGATTCTTTTCTCCAGTGTATGCTTTTGTAAGGCTTATCAAAGATCAACGAAGACAAACAGCCTTCAAAATTGGAAAAGATATTTGCATGCTATGAATCTGACAAGGGCTGATAACTAGAATCTACAGAGAACTCAAATTAATCACCAAGAATAGAGCAAACAAACCCATTTATAAATGGGCAAGAGACTTTATAGAACTTTCTCTGAAGAAGACAGATAAATGGCCAACAAACACATGAAAAAGTACTCATAATCCCTAATCATCAGAGAAATAAAAATCAAAACCACTCTGTGAGATCACCTAACCCCAGTGAGAATAGCCTGCATCGCAAAATCCCAAAGCTAAAGATGCTGGCATTGATGTGAAGAAAAGAGAACACTTGTACTGCTGGTGGGATTACAAACAGTACAAGCTCTATAAAAAAAAATAGAATTCTCAAAGAACTAGAAGTAGACCTTCCATTTGATCCCATGATGTAATCACTAGGTATCTACACAGAAGGAAAAAAATAACTTTACTATAAGGACATTTGTACTAGAATGTTTATTGTAGCCCAATTCATAGCCACTAGTATGCAGAAGCAACCCAAGTGCCCATCCACTCACGCATGGATTAACAAATCGTAGAATATGTATACCATGGAGTACTATTCAGCCAAAAATAGATGAATACTTTACATCTTTTGTGTTAACTTGGTGTTGAAACACATTCTTCTTAGTAAAGTATCACAAGAATACAAAAGCAACTATCCAAAGTAGTCAATACTAACATGCAACCAATATATTAATAAATATACACCCACAAGGAAGAACAACATAACATAAGTATATTCTAGTCAGGGGGTGGAGGGAGGAGGGAAAGGAATAATGGAAGGAGGGAGGGTGTTTGGCAAATTCTCACCTAATGTGCATGATGTAAGGGTATACAGCACACCCTTTGGGTGAAGGGTTCAACTATAACTTGAGCGTTACCATAGAAACAAACAATGTAACCTAAACATTTGTATCCTCATATCATCTGAAAACAAAAAAAAAAAAAAAAAATACAGTATCAGGGCAGCGCCTGGGGCTCAGTGTGTAGGGCACCAGCCCTATATACCTAGGGTGGTGGGTTCAAACCAGGCCTGGCCAAACTCCAACAAAAAAATAGCCAGGCATTGTGGTGGGTGCCTGTAGTCCCAGCTACTCAGAAGGCTGAGGCAAGAGAATCACCTAAGCCCAGAAGCTTGAGGTTGCTGTGAGCTGTGACACAATAGCACTCTACTGAGGGCGATAAAGTGAGACCGTCTGAAAAAAAAAAGCAATATCATCTTCCTTCACAAAAAAATTATAGGTTATTGTTCAGATCCTGCATCTTGTTTCACTTGCATGATAACACATGTATATCTTAGTATCGTTCTCAGGTAAGGACGCAAATAGCTGCCTCATACTTTTTATGTGCTGCATTGTAGTTTTCTGTATGATTGTGTTTTCATCTATGCAACAAGTTCTCCAGGGAAGGATATTCTCTAGTATTTTTCTATCATAAAATTTGCACTGAATAAGACTGTGCCAGTGCTAGGCTGCAGTTGTGTCACATCTGGAAATAGAATCATTGAGTCCTAATGGTAGGGGCAGGCAATATTAGCATTTTGAGGTGAAATAAAGATAACAAACCAGTACCTTAAGTTTTGTGACAGTGTCCAAACACAACTTTCAAACTAACTATGAAAAATCACTTTTATGTACCATCTTATGTTTTCTTATACTATTTTTTTCTGAAGCATAGAGAAACGTGGCCCCTATTTCTACTTCTGCTCTTATATAAAGTTACCCATCCCTAAAAGGTTTTGAAGCTCCATACAATTAGCTTACAGCTTTGAGGATAGGATATATTTGTAAGTATGGGATTTCTTAACAGTAGATATTATTTCAACTAATTAATAAATGAAAAAGCTTATAAATGCTCAATTTGAAAACTGCATTGCTTAGAATTAAAAAGATTTGTTTCCTCTTAAGGTTGGAATAACAGTGTAATAATTTGAATAAATTGGTGAATTGAGGTCCTATGTTCAATCACCATCATTATTTAATTAATTTAAAAGATAATTCAATGGAGATTATATATATATTAATATATCCAAACATGGCCATTTATAAACACAATCTATATTTTATAGACTCAGAATTTTATAGCTAAAATATAGATTAAAGATATATGGTTTAAGTACCTCATTATATTCTTGAGGAAACTGAGAACCAGAGATATAAGGTACTATACACAAGATATATATTTACCTTTATAAATAATGGTTATTTGATAGTAGCATGGTTTAATACGCATGAGTTTTTCAGCATAGTGCTAAACATTTTACGTGTATTAGATCATCTAAGTTTCAGAAAGGCCTTATTTGATAGAATTTATTACTAATTATTATTCAGATCAATAGATGAGGCTAAGGGAAATAAAAAATTTGGCTATGTCAGGCTGCAGTAAGCAATAAGGCTAGAGATTGAATTTTGTTCATTTATTAACATTAATTACCGTGTTTATTAAATTCCTATGCTTATTAGTGCTCAACATAATTTATGCATATTCTGATGACCTATGAAAATAGGACCAAGTAAAGTTGGTGGAATAACTTTACAAGATAAAAATTAGAATGAAAGTGGGAAAAAAAATGGATTCACAGAAGGGAAGACAGTGGTATAAGTAAAAGTGTCGTAGGATTTCATTGTTTGTATTTTTCTAAAGTACTTTTTGAACAAAGGGTCCTTAAAGATTAGTGTCTACACAGTGAAATGTAAGAAATGTAGATACGTGGATGTGACTATACTTATTGTTTAAGTTTCTAAACTCATGCCTTAAGATCAGTAGGATTACTTAGAAAAGTAACCAATGCTGGGCAGCACCTATGGCTCAAAGGAGTAGAAGTAGGGTGCCAGCCCCATATACCAGATGTGGTGGGTTCAAACCCAACCCCAGCCAAAAAAAAAAAAAAAAAAAAAAAGAAAGAAAGAAAAGAAAAGGAACCGATGCTGGGTTCAAAAGAAGAACAAATATCTTAATATGGCTGAGAATATTTCCTTTTTACGACTGACTGTTTCAATACCTTGAATGGTAAAAATTATATAACTTGATAAATTCAACAAATATTCCTCATATTGCTGCTCTCAGGATCAATGAAATGAAAATTGGAATGAAAAACTGACTGGAATTTAGGTTTTAAATGGCATTTAAAATTAGACATTGAACTTATAACACAAAATCCATGCACAGTCTTTGACCAAATAATTTATGACACTATTTCATTGAATATATTCAATAAATATTTGTGGGATTACCACGGGCTTGCCCACTAATCCTGGGCTGGGCATAGCAGTCAATGAAACAGTCAAAACTTTCTGCCCTTACTGAGCTTACATCCTCTACATCCTAGTGTGAGAGAAAAGATACACACATACCCTTATATACATACATACACACCCACACAAACACACGTATATATACACCCAGAGATAATAAGAAGGTCAAGGGAAAAATAAATAAGGAAGGGAAAACGGAGTATCAGGACACAGTTTTAAATAAAGTAGTCATGAAAGGCTTTTCTGACATTTGAAGAAAGACCAAAAAGAGGTGATGAAATTAGTCGTGTGCCTATTTTTGCAGGAAGGCATTCCAGGAACAGCAGGTCCACAGGCACTAAGGAAGAGCATGTCTGACATTTTCAAGGAAAATGAGGGGGGCCGTGTGGCTGGAGCTGAGGGAGGGAGAAAAAGAAAGCTGCAATTAAAGATCAGAGACAAAATGAAGGGTTTGATATAGAAAACATCTTAGATCATTGTAAGGACTTTGGCTTTAACAATGAGAAGAAATAAAAAACAGAGAGCTGCTAGAGAGATCGAACAAAGAAGAGAAAACATCCAACTGGTGAGAAAAGCAGTGATTCTGTTTCTGTTCTGCTATTCTGACAACAGGATAAAGTTAAATACTTAGAAAAGAAAGTGTCAGACCCACCCCAAGGCCATCAATGAAACAGGCATGTACTATGAAGTGTGTAGTGGTTTCTACTGTACAAGAGGTTAAGCTGGAATTTTGTATCTCCAAACCCCCTTCCTTGTATTTTTGTCAGAATCTGTTGGCCAAGAGAGGCAATCTGAGATGTGAAAGGAGAGCAGTTAAGTAGTCATCAGTCTCTGAGGGGCGTCATAGTCAGATGTTATGAGGGACCAGTGCAGAGGGACCGGTGGGTCCTAGTTTGCCCTAACTATTTTCTGCTATGTATCCAGCATCTTCCTGCTGCCCAACAGTGGGTGGGGCCACCACCAAGTGCTTCCCTGTGGAGCCACAAAGTGAACCACATATCAGAAGTAAGTTTCTTGTAGATTTCTGCACAAGCTTTCCTTGGCAAGTCCACCTGACAAATGGAAGTGCTAGGCTTCTTAGATTGAATCTCTAATGACCCAAGTATTATTTCCAAGTTTCGTTGTTATGGCTCCTTACACAATTACGTAAGATCTAATTTCTATAATCAATTCCTTATCCATGATGTTCATAAGTGCCTCTCCCCTGCCTGGATCTGCCTGAAACAGTCCATTTGTAGAAAAAAAAAAATTCCATTTCCTTCAACTTTCGATAAACTTGGCAAATATTGGCAAATTGGGAAAATTGGAAAACAAAACTACATCCTTTGTAGGACGTGCTTGGCTCAGGCCAACAATGTTTTGAGATGTTTTTAGGGAGGCTTTTCTGCAGCAGACGGAAAGTGGTTTTATAGCTTGATCCAAGGTTTAAGAATAACATTTAATCCCAATTTTTGCTTCCGAATGCTGTCAATTTGGAAAATGAGAGCAGATGTTGACAGAGATATATTTGCCAGTCTGATGCCTCAGCAAACGCTCTCTGAAGGAAAGACAATGTGAGACTTGACTGAATCACTATTCTTTCTTAAGTTTATTTTGCCACTCCTTTTAGCAGTATCTTCTAAAGACGACATCTCTAAAATAAAGAATAAAAAGGGATGTTGCTATGAAAACTCAGCACAGTTTCCATACTTTTCTATCCCAGCTTTGAACAAAGAAATGCACATTAAAGATAATATTTCTGAATGTTTTGATTTGAAATATAAATAAATGCATGCTTTATTTACCAATAATTCCTCACTTCAGGGTTTCTCCTTTCTAAAAGTATTGAGTTCATTCTAGTTGAAGTTCAAAGTGCTAATAACTGGCATGCCTGTATGAAACAAATGTCAACATTCTTTGAATAAAATAAGTTGTAAAGAATTCTTGTGTTTTTATTTAAGGAACACTCCTTATAAATCTGGATTTACATTGTTTTATATAATCTATTATTTGGATTTTGTGAAATACATATCATCTATAGAAGAATGGTGGACATCTTCAATAAATGAAAGATTAAAAAAAAACTGATGTTACTTAGTGCTACTGTTTCAAAATTAGCCATGTTTTTTTAAGGTCACACTAAGTATTTTAGTGATTTCCT
Source organism: Galagoides demidoff (assembly GCA_963574575.1). Classification (NCBI taxonomy): domain Eukaryota; kingdom Metazoa; phylum Chordata; class Mammalia; order Primates; family Galagidae; genus Galagoides; species Galagoides demidoff. The sequence goes on from CAUYQV010189944.1 coordinate 11,794, forward strand.
GTTACATTGTTTTATTTAATTCTCCTGACTATTCTCTGGGCTCATTTTATAGAAGATGGAGTCTCTTAAAGCTTAAATAATTTTTCAACTGTCCTAGAGCTAGTGAGTGGCAGGGCTACAGTGCTGACCTGGCATACTGCCTACCAGCTGGTGTTTCTTCTTTTAACCTCTCTAATGTTAGGCATAGAAATAATAATATAGACCCCAACACTAGCTGCTAACATGAACATGAGGACTGAAAAATTAACTTCTTAGGTGGTTTTATGTTAAATTTTTAGTGTACTAATCTTCCTAATTTTCAAGTAGTGGAAAGAGCTTAAGCCAGAGAACTCCAGATTTAAGACCCCCTGCTTGTAAACTTGGCAAATTTGGGGAAATCTGTCCTCATCCACAAATACACTGTATAGCAAGATTTACCCTCAGGATTCCTGTAAAGACCAAATGCAGTAAGACCTTAAATGAATGTTAGAGTTCTCTGCTTTGTCAAAGGTCTTGCAAAGTAGTGCTACTTTGGATACGGTATTGTTTGGGGTAATTTTATTACATATATAAAAATAAAGGCATCATTGACAAACTTATTCCATGTTACCCCACAGTACTATTTCAGAAGCATTTAATATTTAGGATAGAATTAAGTCTGGACAAGTAGGGGCATTATTACTTTTTACCTACTGTCTACAGTAATTACATCCAGCCCATGGAGTGGGAGACAGGCAATGAGTGAAGGGGAGAGGCGGTAAAGTTTGGAGAGAGCCATAATTTCTTAATCTTCTGACAACCGGAACTCTCAATCTACCAGTAAGAGCTGTCTGTCATGGGCCCAGTAAAGATGGCCCCTACTATTCAAAGACAAGCCAGTATTATTTCATAATTCTTAAATCTACTTAAAAGGTTGTTATATATACATATAGTTCACTTTTGAAAGAAAGTATTAGCTTATCATGAAAGAGGGTAAATCAAGAGACATCAGCCTTTCTGACTTCTGTGAATCACATTTAGTTAGAGATAAGTATCCCAGTTGGCAATGTCTGTTCTGGAGAAAGTTTTAAGTATAACCATATAATAAAGCTCTACTTTTCTATTCACTTCTCTCTCTTCTATCATTTTAGCTCGTTCACAGTACATGGGTGTTTTATTATTCTGACCACTAATTCTACATGAGAAGTTTTACAACATTTCACTGACTTTACAGATTTACAGCGATTTGCTATTTTTTTAGATGCCCTGACTTACTTAATTGGATTTTCTTTTTTTTTTTTTACAGTCACTTAAATCTAACTTGCTTTAATTCCTGAAGTAAATGAATTACAAAGGAAGGCTTTCTGTGTTTTAGATTTTATTTTCTTCTGGTTACCATTTCTATTCTTTATTCAGGGTGCATGTGGATTTTTTTGTGTGTATGTATATGTGTGGATAGGGTAGATTTTTGTTTTATTGCTTTTGCTGGCTGGCTGTTTTGGATTGCTTTGGGTTTCTTGGGGGCAACTTTCTTGAGAAAGAGCCTTGATGAATGTTACCTAGAATCACCTGAGAATGGGCACCATGCTGCGACTATACCACTCTTATTGGTCTCTTTCTTACATGATTTTATGAGGTGGACAAACACCAACTCCTCCTTACTACAACTCCATTATGTAGGCACTATTATCCTCATTCTATAAACAAGAAAACAGGCACAGAGGTAAGTCATTTGTCCACGATCACACAATGAATAAGTCACAAAACCAGAAATTGAATGGGGAAATGTAGCTTTTAGAGCTTGTGCTTATGCTAAAAACCAAACGAATGTAAAAATCCACATGATAGTGTAGATTGTGTTTGAATAAATGTTGGTGTAATGTCTTGGAAAGGTTTAAGTGTATTTAAAATAAAGTATTTTTGAATTATGTTTTCAATTTAAGAAAACATTCTAAATACAGGATGCCATAAAATTCTTGTGCAATTTAAAATATTAAACTATTAAGCTATTTTAAATTGCACATGAACTTTATGGACTCCCTGTATAAGCTACTGTCCAACATAAGTACAATTAAATGCATCAGACATGACCTGGGTTAATTCTGGGAATTATCCATATGGTCAACATACAAGCTGCATGATTTATTAATAAAAATAAATAAAGAAAGAAGAAGGAGCATGGCTTTAGCAAGATGTCACAATAGGAATGCTTCTCCTCCCACCAAAAACAAACAAACAAACAAACAAACCAAACAATTCTAACAATCATATAGGTCTTTCTGAAGGTCTCCATGAAAATATCTTTACAAATTCTAAGGAACGCAAATGAGGTATTATAACACTTAAGTGAAGCAAAGAAATTAGAAAACATTCATTGAAGAGAATAGGAAGAACAGCTTTATATTCCCTGCATGAATATCCCCCTAAACTCACATAGCACAACATGAAGAGAGATACCTTCTTCCTAGAAGAAGGACAATGAAGTGAGCAAGGACTTCACAGTGCGTCCTAGCACCAGGTCCTCCCCAGTGAACCCTCATGTCAGGTAGGCCTTGTGGACCAGAAGCCATGCCTGTCTCAATGCCCTGGGATATTGACTGGCATCCATGGACTCAGACACCAGGCCATGGCCCACAGATCCAAGAACCAGGCCTTCCTCCCAGACTCATGCTCCAGCCCCACCTTAGTGTCAACCCAGGTCTTGTGGCCTCAGGCTCCAGGTTGGCCCCATGGACCCAAGCTTTGAGGTGGCCCCTATAGTTCCAGGACCCAGGCCCACCCCTGTGCTTAGCTTGTTCCTGTGGTCCTAGGCACCAGGCCAGCATCTATGGATTTAGGCTTCAGGCTGGTCTTCACATGCCTTCATAGGCAGGACACAAATCTGAGAGGGACTTTAGCAAATGCAAACAGTGTAACCTAATTCTTTGTACCCTCAATTAACCTTAAAAAAATAAAAAAGAAAGAAAAAATTGCTTTAAATGTAAATAAATGAAACTTTCCAATCAAAGACCTAGAATGGCTATATGAACTGAAAAAAAAAAAAAGACTCAACTATTCACTGCCTTTTAAAACAGGTCAAAAGTAAAGAGACGGAAAAGAATGCTCTATGCAAATAGTAACCAAAAGAGGTCGGGTAGCTATACTTAGATAAAATATACGTTAAGTCTAAAACTTTCATAAGAGACAAAGAAGGTCATTATATAATGATAAAGGGTGCAATTCATCAAGAGGCTATAATAACGTAAATATATATGAACACAACTTTGGAGCATCTAAATATATAAGGCAAATAATAACAGAAGAAAAGAAAGAAATACCAATATAATTGTAGGAGAAAACTTCAACTTTCAATAATGGACAGATCATACAAACAACAACAACAAAAAATCAATATAGAACAACTAGACTTTAACTACTCTATGGGCCAAATGGCTCTAACAGACAAACAGGGAAAATTTCATCCA
>CAUYQV010189946.1:0-20360 GCA_963574575.1 Galagoides demidoff
ACAATGATGGCTGCAACCAAAAAATGGCCGGGCATTGTGGCGGGCGCCTGTGGTCCCAGCTACTTGGGAGGCGGAGGCAGGAGACTCGCTTGAGCCAGGAATTGGAGGTTGCTATGAGCTGTGATGCCATGGCACTCTACCCAGGGGGATAGCTTGAGGCTCCGTCTCAAAAAAAAAAAAAAAAAAAGAAAACATGAAACTTCTCAAACAGCCATGGTGTCTGGGAAAACTATTAAAGGTGGATCTTATTGTCTAGGTACTTAAATCCCACCCCCCACCCCGCTGAGTGCCTAATAAAACCTACCTCTTCTAGGCAGCTCTCAAGGAGGAAACGCCAGTAATAAGACAAAAGGAAACAAAATGAAGGCCAGGCGAGGCGGCTCACACCTATAATCCTAGCACTCTGGGAGGCCAGGCTGGTGGATTGCCTGAGGACTTCCAGATCAGCCTGAGCAAGACTGAGACCCCTGAATCTAAAAAAATAGCCAGGCATTGTGGCTGATGCCTGGAGTCCCAGCTACTCGGGAGGCTGAGGCAAGAGGATGGTTTGAACACAAGAGTTTGAGGTTGCTGAGAGCTACAAAGCCATGGCACTCTACCCAGGGTGACAAAGTGAGACTCTGTATCGAAACAAACAAACAAGCAAACAAAGAAAACAAAAGAAAAAACCATGATAATATCAGCCTTATCGGTAATTAAACAAAAGCAAAATAACACTGCAGAACTATTCAAAACTATGATTATTTTTCACATATCATTTTAGCAAAGAAGGAAAAAAAGGACAGATAATATCAGTGTTTGCAAGGTGGTTGTCAGGTTATGTGTATATATATATAATTTTTTATTTTTTATTTTTTTTTAGAGACAGAGTCTCACTTTATCACCCTTGGTAGAGTGCTGTGGGGTCACAGCTCACAGCAACCTCCAACTCCTAGGCTTAGGCGATTCTCTTGCCTCAGCCTCCTGAGTAGCTGGGACTACAGGCACCCACAATGCCCGTCTATTTTTTTGTTGCAGTTCTTCCAGGGCTGGGTTTGAACCCACCACCCTATTCACTGAACCACAGGCGCCACCCTATAATTTTTTTTTTTTTTTGAGTTAGAGCTTCAAGCTGTTGCCCTGGGTAGAATGCTGTGACATCATAGCTCACAGCAACCTCCAACTCTTGGGCTCAAGCGATCCTTTTGCCTCAGTTTTTCTACTTTTAGTAGACAGGGTCTTGCTTTTGCTCACGCTGATCTCAAACTCATGACCTCAAGCTATCTACTTGCCTGTCTTCCAGAGTGCTAGGATTACAGGTGTGAGCCACCATGCCTGGGGTAATATAGCTTTGTGGAATTTGGTTTTATCATATGTATCAGAGTCTTAAATGAACATACCAGTAATCCTTTGCTTAGGAAATAATTCTAAGGAGTTAGTTACACATATGTGCTAAGATAAATGAACAAAGATATTCACCACAGAGTTGTTTATACAAATGAAAGACTATGAACAACTTAGAAATTGGACAATCCATATCAGATTGGGTTAAGTAAATTATGATTTATTCACATGATGGAATTTTCTTTAAAAAATGATGGTGCTGATCTACCCTGACACAGAAAGATTTATGCCATTGTATTGTTGAATGAAAGAGTTGGTTACAGATGAGCATGTATTATTCCTATTTATATATATAAAATATATATATATATATATATTTTTTTTTTTTTTGAGACCAAGCCTCAAGCTTTGCCCTGGGTAGAGTGCTGTGGCATCATAGCTCACAGCAACATCCAACTCCTAGGCTCAAGTGATTCTCCTGCCTCCACCTCCCAAGTAGCTGGGACCACAAGCATCCCCTGCAATGCCTGGCTATTTTTTGGTTACAGCCGTCATTGTTGTTTGGTGGGCCCGGGCTGGATTTGAATCTGCCAGCTCAGGTGTATGTGGCTGGCGCTTTAGCCTCTTAAGCCACAGGCACCGAGCCATAAAAATATATTTAAATATATAGTCACAGCTCAGCACCCATAGCTCAGTGCTTAGGGCACTGGGCACATGCTCCTGGGGCTAGTGGGTTCGAATCCAGCCCTGGCCTGCTAAATGAACAACAACAACAAAAAGAGTAGCCAGGTGTCACAGCAGTGTACCTGTAGTCTCAGTCCCAACTGGAAGGCTGAGGCAAGAGAATCGCTTGAATCCAACAGTTGGAGGTTGCTATGAGCTATGACACCATGGCACTCTACTGAGGGTGACAAAGTAAGACTCTGTCTCAATTGAAAAAAAAAAAGAAAATTCTTCCCAAATTCACAGATTAAATGATATTCCTATCTAAATCCCAGCAACTCTTGTAGATATAGACAAGATTATTTTAAAATTTATGAGGAAAGGCAAAGGAACTAGAATAGCTAAAACATTTTGAAAAAGAATATAGTGGGAAAATTCAGTCTACCCTATTTCAAGACTTATATAACTATAGTAATCAAAACTGTGTTGTAGGCTGGGCATGGTGGCTTACGCCTATAATCCCAGCACTTCGGGAGACTAAAGTGGGCAGATCGCCTGAGCTCACGAGTTTGAGACCAGCCTGAGCTAGAGCCAGTCCCCATCTCTAAAAATAGCCAGGCATTTTGGCAGGTGCCTGTAATCCCAGCTACTTAGGAGGCTGAGGCAAGAGAATCACTTGAGCCCAAGAGTTAGAGGTTGCTGTGAGCTATGATACTGGGGGATGGGCGACAAAGTGAGACTCTGTCTCAAAAACAAAACAAAACATAAAAACCATGTTGTATTGGCAAAGGGATAGACCATAGACTAATAGAACAGAATGAAGGAAATAGTCCTATGTAAGTGTGCCCAATTCATTTTTTTTTTTTTTTTGGGACAGTCTCACTTTGTCACCCCTGGTAGAGTGCTATGGCATCATAGCTCACACAACCTCCAACTCTTGGGCTCAAGCAGTTTGTTGCCTCAGTCTCCCAAGTAGCTGAGACTAACAGGCACCCACCATAACATCTGGCTATTTTTAAAGACGAGATCTGGCTCTGGCTCAGGCTGGTCTCAAACCTGTGAGCTTAAGCAATTCACCCACCTCGGCCTCCCAAGTGCTGGGATTATAGGCGTGAGCCAACGCTCCCAGCCTAATGCCCAACTGATTTTTGACAAAGACACAAAAGCAATTCAATGGAGGAAAGTAGCCCCTTTTCTTTTCTTTTCTTTCTTTCTTTTTTTTTAGAGACAGAGTCTCACTTTGTTGACCTTGGTAGAGTGCCATGGTGTCAGAGCTCACAGTAACCTCCAGCTCTTGGGCATAGGCAATTCTCTTACATCAGCCTTCCGAGTAGGGTGCCCACCACAATGCCCCACTATTTTTTTGTTGCAGTTTGGCTGGGGCCGGGTTCGAATCCACCACCCTCTGTATATGGGGCTGGCGCCCCACTCACTGAGCCACAGGTGCTGCCTGAAAAGTAGCCTTTCAACAAATGGTGCTAGAGCAATTGGATATACATTGGCCAAAAAAAAAAAAAGTATTGTTACCTATTTCTTATATGTTATATAAAAGTCAACTCACAGTTTGGTGCCTGTGGCTCAAGTGGCTAAGGCGCCAGCCACATACACCTAAGGTGGCAGGTTCGAATCCAACCCCGGGCCCGCCAAACAACAATGATGGCTGCAACCAAAAAATATACCTAGGGAGATAGCTTGAGGCTCTGTCTCAAAAAGAAAAAGTCAACTCAAAATAGGTCACAGACAAATATAAAATGGAAAACTTTTGGAAAAAGGAGAAAATCCTTGGGATTTAAGGTTAGGCAAAGAATTCTTAGACTTGACACTCAAAGCACATCTTAGGAGGGAAAAATTGATGACTTAGACTTCTTCGAAATTAAAATGCTTGTTCTGAAAAAGACATTGTTAGGTTGAAAAAACAAGCTCAGAGTAGGAGAAAATATTTTCAAACCATATATGCTACAAAAGACAACCATCCAGATTACATTAAAAACTTTCTTTTCTTTTTTGAACAGGGTCTCAAGGTATCACCCAAGGTAGAGTCCCATGTCTGTTGTCATCATAACTCACAGCAACCTCCAACTCTTGGGCTCAAATGATCCTCTTGCTCTAGTTTTTCTATTTTTAGTAGAGATAGGAGTCTTGCTCTTGCTCAGGTTGGTCTTGAACTCATGAGCTCAAGCAATCCACCTGCCTTGGCCTCCCCCAAGAATTACAGGCATAAGCCACTTCGCCCTGCCAGATAAAGAACTTTCCAAACTTGATAGTCAGGTGGTACTTGTGGCTCTGAGGGTAGGGCGCAGGCCTCATATACCGAGGGTGGTGGGTTCAAACCCAGCCCTGGCCAAATTGCAACAAAAAATAGCCAGGCTTTGTGGTGGGAGCCTGTAGTCCCAGCTACTACGGAGGCTGAGGCAAGAGAATCACCTAAGCCCATGAGTTGGAAGTTGCTGTGAGCTGTGACGCCACCGCACTCTACTGAAGGCCGCAAAATGAGACTCTGTCACTAAGAAAAGAAAAACTAGATAGTTAAAAATTAAACAATTCAATTAGAGCATGAACAAAAGATATGAAGAGACGTTTCACCAAAAAATGTACACAGATGGAAAATAAGCAGATGAAAAGGTGCTCAACTGCATCAGCTATTAGGGAAATGTGAATTAAAACAATAATGGAAGCTCACTCTATCAGAATGGCTAAAGTAAGTGATATGGGGTCCCCCAATTCAGAGTTGGACAGGGACCCCCATTTTCTATGCCTGAGCAAACAGGCTTTTTTTTTTTCAGTAAGCACTCTTTGAACACAAGCAAGATGGGAGAAAGCAGTATTTGCCAGTATTTTGTGTAGGCAGACCCCTCCTGAGGTGGAGACTACACCGTGCGGCTTTGCCCAGAGCTAGAGGGACTGCGTCTATTTGTTAATGCACTCATTCCACATAGGGAAGATGTTTGCTGTTGGACAGCTCCTGGCCAAGGCTGATTTTTGTTCCTAAGACCTCCCTGTTTACAAGCTATATATAACTCCCCTGGACAAAAGACCCAGGCAGGCCTTCCCACTTGGGTCTCCTCCCTCCACCGCCAGAGGTTCTGTTGCCCTTTATGCCTTCTGTATTCCTTTCTGTCTAATAAATTCTGTCCTGGCACTGATCTGTGAGGTCTGAGGATTCATTCTGGGAATCTCCAAGATCAAGGACCCACTGCAGAAAGAAATTTTGTCGATTTATTTATTTAACTTATTTTCTGTCAACATATTGAATAGCGACAACACCAAATGTTGGTAAGGATGGGGAGAAACTGGATCACTCACAGATTGTTGGTAGGAATTTAAAATGTTACAGCTACCCTGGAAAATAGTTTGGCAGTTTCTTAAAAAACTAAATATGCAAGAATCATACAGTTCAGAAATTATATAATGTACAAACCTTGTATGTAAATGTTTAGAGCAGCTTTGTTAAACACCTAGGTATCTTCCAGCAGGTAAATGGTTAAACAAGCTCTCGACACATCCATACTATGGAATCTACTTAGCAATAGAAAGACAAAATCTGCTTGTCTTGTTTTCTGGTTCCCTTTTTTGGCATTTGCCCTGGACTAGTGAGGGAGGCCTTGTTCCCTTTCTGAGCCCCAGGAACCGTGAACTGTGTCAGCTTACCCGAAAACGTTTCTGAGGACACTCCTAAATCTGTCAAAGGGGCTTGCTGTTTGTCAGCCTGTGTGGGAAGCAGTGCAAACATTTCCTTAGCAGACTTCCTGTGATGTTAAGTGGCTAAAGTTGGTAAGAAGGACGTTAGTGAATTACAACATGAATTCCCATGAGAGAAACTATGAGAAGACGAATTAGAATTTAGAGTTCTGTGTTATAGCTCCAAAGTGTGGGAGGAAGTCAGTGGGGCAGAGGTCAGTAAACAGCTCTTAAGTACAATTGCAGCATTTTGAGATCTTGTTGTGATTTTGTCCTCTCCCCTGCTCCTGCCCTGGCCAGAGGACACATATTAGGATTCAGATGGATGCCTCTAAGAAATCCTACTTTTCATTTTACTTTTCTTTCTTTCTTCTGTCCTAATTTGTCACCTTGGTTAGAGTGCTGTGGCATCATAGCTCACAGCAACCTGAAACTCTTGGGCTCAAGTGATACTCTTGCCTCAGCCTCCCAAGAAGCTGAGACTATAGCCACCAGCCACAACGTCTGGCTATTTTAGATACAGGTCTCTTTCTGGCTTAGGCTGATCTTGAACTCCTGAGCTCAAGCCATCCACCCACCTCCGTCTCCCAGAGTGCTAGGATTACAGGCATGAGCCACCATGCCTGGCCTGCAATTTACTTTTAAGTTGTTCTCTGTAGTCCTTTTTGTTTTTTCTATCAGTCCTTGATTTTGTTTTTTTTTTTTTTTAGGCCCTTGAATTTTATATGTTAAGGATTATATTTTATATATGTTAAATATATATACATATGTGAATGTTATAAATATATAAAAATACTCCTGTGTGTGTATATACACACGTATATGCATATATATCAGACAGCAAAATATCTACATGTAATATATTACAAACTGTCACTTTCACTTGGATGGCATATAAATGCTTGGTTAGCATATTTATGTATCAATAGATAAAATGGGAAATTTGATTAATATGTTAAGTATATTCTCTAAGATGGTAAAATTTGAATTTTTTTTTTAAGAGACAGAGTTTCACTTTGTTGCCATCGGTAGGGTGCTATGGCATCACAGCTCACAGCAACCTCCAGCTCTTGGGCTTAGATGATTCTCTGGCCTCAGCCTCCTGAGTAGCTGGGACTATCGGTGCCTGCCACAATGCCTGGCTTTTTTTTTTCCTGTTGTTGTTGCAGTTTGGCCGGGGCTGGGTTTGAACCCGCCACCCTCTGCATATGGGGCCCACGCCCTACTCACTGAGCCACAGGCGCTGCCAGTAAAATTTGAATTTTAAAGTCAGTTTCTAGCTCATGGAAATATTAACAAACTGCCTTAGAGTTTTGTTTTGTTTTGAGACAGTGTCTCACTCTGTTGTCCAGGGTAGAATACCCTGGCGTCATAGCTCATAGCAACCTTGAATTCCTGAGCTCAAGTGATCCTCCTGCCTCAGCCTCCTGAGCACCTGGGAAAACAGGTTCCACACCAACATGCCTGGCTAATTTTATAAAAAAATGTTCTGTAGAGATATGGGGTCTCTCTATCTTGCCCAGATGGTCTCAAATTCCTGGCCTCAAGCGTTCTTCCTGCTTCAGTCTCTCCAAGTGCTGGGATTACAGGTAAGAGCAACCACACACACAGTCTTTGAGTGATGAATTTGCTCAGCCCGGCACAGTGAAAGCAGCGGGAGGAAACGCAGATCAACTGGCCCTAGTCCCTCGCTCTTTCTCCCTGAACATGTTGTTGCAGGAAGAACAATGGATTTACTGTCTGTGCTAATAATACCTCTTTAAATGGTCAGGCATCCTTGCCTAGTGTTTGAGATCACAACTCTGAAATCACCTGGCTGCCCCCCTAGGATATGAGACTTGAAAACAAGTTATTAAGTCCTCAATGCCTGTTTCCTCTTTGTAAACTGGGGATAATAATACTAATTTCTTCGTCTAAAAATGAGGGTAAAACAACCATATTGAGAGGTGATGTTCAGCATACCTCTCTGCTGAATATCACTATAGTCACTTTTGAAGCACTCTACTTGGGAAGGTAGGCACCGATGCCAATGCCTTGTCCATCCTTCAAAGCAATTTTGAAACTCTTTTCCTGGAATAGCCATCAGAGTTGTCCTCATATTTTCTTCAATGTCCTGAATGTCATAAAATGTCTTCCTTTCAATATTTCTTTTATTATCACGTAAGAAAAAAGTGATTGGGTGTACCAATATGATCCTGAAACAAACCATCAGAGTACACAAGAGAAGTGCCCATTTGGAAGCACTGAAAAGGTTGCATGAAAAAGTTAGATAAGAACGACTTGAACGTCTTTCTTTTTTTTTTTGAGACAATCTCACCATTTCATCCTCAGTAGAGTGCTGTGGCATCACAGCTCAAAGCAACCTCCAACTCCTGAGCCTAAGCGATTCTCCTGCCTTAGCCTCCCAAGTAGCTAGGACTACAGGGCACCTGCAACAATGCCTGGTCATTTTTTTGTTGTAGTTATCATTGCTTTAGCTGGCCCAGGCTGGGTTCGAGCTGGTGCCACAACCACTGTGCTATGTGCGCTGAGCCAAGAACGACTTGAGCTTTTTACCAACATGTGGCCTTTGAATCACAATGATTGATTGTCAGACCAACCTTGCTGAGAGAATTAAATATAATAACATACGTAAAGTGCTTAGTACAAAATATTGGCACTCAGTGAACTTGACTTCCTTTTCTGTTTTTGCTTATGGAGACAGCTATGTAGTTTTTTGTTTACAAGGCTGTCATTTGGCTGCCAGGTGGCTGTCATAACTTTGGCCATAATTAATCTGGAACAAAAGCAACTCTCTAAAACTCATTCATATAATTTAAAGTTAGACAAATACAGGGGAAAAAGCTTAGTTAACTGTGCCTTTAGAACGTATCTGATGACCATCTCATAATTAATGCTGTTTATTGTTTTAATAGCTGAGAGAAAAAGTTCCTGTATCCTGGAAAGTGTCAGGCTGTAGAGGGCAGTTCAGAAGGCCCTGGACAGGAGCACTAGGGTGTGCCATAAACTCTCTGGCTGGTTTGCTAACCTTAGTTTTTTTTTTGGGACAGGGTATCACTTTGTCACTAGCAATAAAGTACTGTGGTGTCACAGCTCACAGCAACCTCAAACTCTTGCGCTCCATCGATGCTCTTGCCTCAGCCTCCCTAGTAACTGGCACTGCAGGCACCTGCCACAATGCCTGGCTATTTTTTTGTTTGTTTGTTTAGCAGACTCTGGACAGGTTCAAACCCACCAGCCCTGGTGCATGTGGCTGGCGCCCTAATCGCTGAGCTACGGGCGCTGAGCCACTAACCTTAGTTGTTGTTGTTGTTTTTTTTTTTTTTTCTATAGAGAGTCTTAGTTTGTCACCCTCAGTAGAGTTTTGTGGCATCACAGCTCACAGCAACCTCCAGCTCTCGGGCTTAGCCCATTCTCTTCCCTCAGCCTCCCAAGTAGCTGGGATTATAGGCATCCATCACAACGCCCAGCTATTTTTTATTTTTTTGTTGCAGTTTGGCAGAGGCCAGGTTTGAACCCGCCACCTTTGGTATATGGGGCCGGTGCCCTACTCAGTGAGTCACAGATGCCACCTAACCTTAGTTTTTTATTTGGAGGACGTTAGAGGGAAAAACACAGCCCTTGAAGGTTGCTGTGACGAATAAGCCATATATGAGTTGAGTGATAATAATATTTACTAAGCATTTGTTATGCATTAAACATTGTTCTGATTAACTTATTTAATCATGCTAATCATCCTATGAGGGAGGTATGTAGTATGATCACCATCATTTTATGGATTAAAAACTCAGGCACCAAAAATGGGTGTTACCTGCCCGAGATTACATAACTAGTTAAGTGGTGGAATCTAAATTCACACCTAGGGATTGTGGCTCCAAAACCCAGGGAATTAGCCACCAAGCTGTACTTTCAAAGTGGGGAAAAATATGGTTCCCCCACATGAGAAGGAATGAATCAGGAAATAGCCGATTGACAATGAGCATCATGTCTTGGGTTTCATGATTCAGTGATCAACTGTAAAGGCAGTAGAATTTTCTAGCCAGTGCTTCATAAAGTACATATGTTTAACAATTTTATGGAAAATTTTTGACCAAAGCAAGTAGAGAACGAGTGATTGTACAAATCAGAAGTGGTGTATAACGTTGCAGGAAAGGGAGTTCACGATTATCGGGCATCTGTTATGTCTGAAGCATTATGCTGGGTGATTTGGATGATCTCCCAATCTGATTTTGTTTCATTTTCATAATCTTCTAGAGACACAGAGATTGCACTGGTGTATGGATGAGGAATTGTGGTTCACTGAGGTTAAGAAACTTGTCCAACATATCTGGCCAGATATGGGACCATTATCTGGTGGGACCAATAATCAAACCAGTTGTGCCAGACTCCTAAGCTAACCCCTTTCACTCCACCTCTGCCTTTGTTCCAGGCATCACCTGGGCATACTCCCAAGGACTCAGCCAAAATTTACAAGTGGTGGAGATGGAATTTTCAGTGCCTGCGTGTACCCGGCACTCTAGTACAGCTGTTGAATGAATGGGTGCATGAGGAGGTTCTTCTCCCCTTTGCGCCAGGACAAAGGCTTGGCACGGCTGTTCCTCTCCTACCATGGGTGCTGGCATTCTACTGTTTTCTCTGAAGTTAGCAGTGCTTAGTTCTCTTCCCCTTTATTTTATTTTATTTATTTTTTTTAGAGACAGAGTCTCACTTTATCACTCTCGGTACAGTGCTGTGGTGTCACAGCTCATAGCAACCTCCAACTCATGGACTTAGGCGATTCTCTTGCCTCAGCATCCTGAGTAGCTGGGACTACAGGCACCTGCTACAATGCCTGGCTATTTTTTTGTTGCAATTTGGCCCGGGCCGGGTTTGAACCTGCCACCCCTGGTATATGGGACCGGCGCCCTACCCACTGAGCCACTGGCACCGCCCAGTTCTCTTCCCCTTTAATGCATGTGGACCTGAGCTAACTGGAAGACCCATTTATTTGGGAGGCCATACAGGGATCTATTTAGATGAGCCACCAAGAATGGTTCTAGCAAAGAATTTGTCCCAAGGTCAAAGAGGGTTCAGGCACACAGGCTTAATCTAAGCCTTTGCTTCAGAATCAGATGGGAGAATTTTTCATTTTTCTTTTTGCTAACCCCAAAGAACTCCAGTCTTGAGCTCTAGGGAGCAGGGACTACAAGTAAAAACTGAAAGAACTGTTTGATTAAAACTTCTATGATCACAACCCACATATCAAGTCTGACAACACAAAAGTGGGTTTGACGCACACAGAGGCCTCTACAGCACACTGTTCCAGGGAGCTGGCACCCAACAGGGAGAAAACGTAGGCTGTCGTAGGAGAGCTGAGAGGACCCAAGTTTGCTGGTGGAGGCATATGCTGGGACTCCTAGACCCTTGAAGGGTGTGGAGTGTCTCAAATTGGGTGTGAAGGACCCACAATAGTGGGTGGGATTTATATTAATACACTGATCCCATTGCTACCCCTAGGTTGGTATGATGTGCTTTTAGAATATCTCTTATCTCCAGAGACCTAATTTATGACCTCTTAATCTATTGCAGAAGACATCATTAGACAGATGTTTAATTAAACAACCACGCGAATGTGTAACTTCAAGCTGTGATGGATCCCATGAAGAAGAAGTACAGGTGTCCTGCTGGTGCGTAGAGGGGAATCTGATCTGGTCTCTGTGTGTGAGAGAGAATAATAGCGAAGGTTTTCCTGGGGATGTGGTATTTGCATCAGGGGAAGTGAGGATGCAAAGATACTGAGGCAGATGTGGTCAAGTCAAATTAATGAGAGGTGGAGCAGAACAGCACTCATGGGATATTTCTTCTTTGATTTGCATTTTAAAATGCAGAGTTGCATTTGTGAAAACACAAGTGAGTGTTCTTGGGGTCTGTCTTGCACAACTGGCCATTTCAGTTTTTTAAGGCATGTGGGCTGGGGGACAGGCAATAATGTGAACTTTACTCATGCCTCAGTCAGCAACAAGTGTGTTGCCTTAAACAGATTTCATAACCTCCATCTTTCTACATGTAGAGGAGGGTGGAGAATGGGGTGGGGTCTGCCAGATGACCTCTACAATTCTTCTGGTGCTTAGAAAAAAAATTTTAAAGGCAGCTTTTGAAGTTCCTTCTGTTGTTTCACTCTTAGAGAAGGAGCTGTTTCTTTGGACTTTGTAACTCCTCACACGTGCCCAGTCTTTCCTGTTCACTCCCAGAGTAGGCCTTACGAGAATAGAATTTATTATTATTATTATTATTATTATTATTATTATTATTATTATTTTTAGAGACAGAGCCCCACTCTATCGCTCTCTGTAGAGTGCAGTAGTATCATAGCTCACAGCAATCTCCAACTCCTGGGCTTAGGTGACTCTCTTGTCTCAGCCTCCCAAGTAGCTGGGACCATAGGTGCCTGCCAGAACGCCTGGCCATTTTTCTGTTGCAGTTTGGCTAGGGTTGGGTTCGAACCCACCACCCTCTATGTGGGGCTGGCGACCTACCTACTGAGCCACAGGCACTGCCCAGGAGAATAGAATTTATTTTGCTGTCATGTGAGGTCTCATTATTTCATTGAACACATGCTGTTATACATTTGCTCAAAACCTCTGCCAGGTGCTGAGTACTCACTCAGAGGAGAATAAGCTCTGGGGCAGTTCCCCACTCTCCTAGTCCACTGTTGGTTTAGAAGACAAACATGGAACCAACTAATTACAATATAAAGTGACAAATGTATGGCTAGAGACATGTAGAAGATGTTCAGAGAGAATAGAGGAAGGCCAACCAATTTCTATGTAGTAGTATAGCAGGTTACACGTGGAGAAATTTAAAAAATGGGTGGGTAAAACCAGGTAGGTGCTTAATAAATGGATGTGACTGATGGAATGAATGAATCGTATTGCTGTTATTCTAACTTCAAATTGCTAGATAGCCCAAGCCCCTATTATTGCTCTTTGGTGTCATAAGAGAAAACAAATTAATAATTGTTACAGTTGTTATGATTCTCAGGAGTGATGAGGCATTGTACACATTCACGTGGGTAATGTTCACCTGCATTACCTTCTCCCCCCCAGCTTTTCTTTAGGTGATTGTTTCTACCATTAATCTTTCCACCCAGGGATTAGAAAGACTGCCCATGGCCATTTTCATCTTATTGTATTAAATCTTAGAGAGGAATGAGTTCGATGTGTATAACACAAGAGACAGGTGAGAGACTAAAATCTGGGGTAGAGAAATTCAATAAAAGTTCTGTCTCAGAGGATGGAAGCTCTAGAGGTGGGTGATATGAACTGTGCAATGATGCAGTCATTTTTGAGCTGTGGAGATAGGAAGGTTGAAGGCTTGGACTTTTTCTGTGTCTCTTTAATTTTCACTGAACATTTGCTATAGTAAAAAATGGGATTGGAAGCCCTAAGTGCAAATCATCACCCTAGGAAGAAAAATGTTACTTTTATGCTGTCCATTAAAACATTTACCTGCTCCATATGCTTCAGCACTTACCAGAGAAAGAGGCATTTTCCCAATGAAAATTGAGAGCACATTTCTAAAAAATTGTTTTCCATAAATCTTGCAAATTACTATGCTCAAATATTCTTGATTGTAGCCAGGTTGACCTCTGGGGAGCGATTATCAGGGAAATAACCATGAATGGCAATCAGATCTTGCACAGATCTGACTAGCGACACCAGGATGTGACCTTTCTGTGCAGGAGGCATTCATGTGGGCCTGCCTGAGTTGCCAGGAGCACTGTAATTAATGGGGCACCGGAGAACAGCTTCTTCTCCACGAGCTGCTAATTAGTCCTCCTGGAAACACATCCCCAACCACATCCAGGGGCGCCAACGACTGCTTGCTGGGCTGAGTTCTGTGAGTGTGTGTGGGCTGTGCTGACCACACTGCAGCAGGTTTCTCATTTCCGCTCCAAGTGGTGCCTCCTGAGGGGGAAATCTGATGCCTGGGCAAAGCTTACAATTCCCATTTTCCTCTTTTGGGGGAGGGGGCTGTGTGAGTTCATAACAACATCATGAGTAGTGAATATTCGAAATGGTGTTAAGCTCCTGGATTGTTATGCTTCCTGTTTTACGTGTATGATCAATTGGTCGGTTGGTGTGACGGAGAACACTAGGTGCTACCCGTAGTCAGGGGAGGTGGACAGCTACCTGCGGGGTTGCCCCGTATGGTTACACAAGTCGTAACCTACTCAAGGATGCCAGCCAAAGGGGAAAGTGAGGCCTGAAATGCAGCCTATTGTCACCTACCCAGCACTTCTCTTTTGCACATCAGAACCCAGCCAGTCTGGCTCTAGAATTCTTTTTTTTTCTTTTGAGACAGAGTCTCATTTTGCCGCCCTCAGTAGAGTGCTGTGGCGTCACAGCTCACAGCAACCTCCAGCTCTTGGGCTTAGGCGATTCTCTTGCCTCAGCCTGCTGAGTAACTGGGACTATAGGTGGTCACCACATGCCCATCTATTTTTTTTGTTGTTGCAGTTTGGCCAGTGTTGGTTTCGAACCCACCACCCTCAGTATATGGGGCCAGTGCCCTACCCACTGAGCCACAGGCACTGCCCTGGCTCTAGAATTCTTAACCTCACACTATGTTGACTTTATAAACTAATAGTTCACTGAGCTTTGATATCCTGGAAACCAGCTGGAGCATTTACCAGTTAGCAGTCATTGAAGCGTTAGGAAAGCATGAACATTGAAGCAAACCTTTGAAAGCAAAAATTAAGTTACATATTATATTATCAATGATTGGTATTTATTGGGGAAATAATTATTCACCCCAGCACACCATTCAGTATGAAAGTCTCTCAGTAATAGATGTGATTGTTTATTCACGACCTCAGCATTATAGTTAATTTTTGGTTAGAAGGACAGGGTTTGACTGCTAAGTGCCAGATTATGAAGCTTCAGTGTTATGAGCAACAATATTTGAAAGTCAAGAAATGTTGACATATCTTTCAGGGAATCTGTGAAATTGTGAAGTTCTGGTTCATCTGGTTGAAGGTTGCATGGTAACTGATGTTATAATCAATATATATTAACACAATTCTGCTGAATCAGCTTCTGGATCTAATTCTGTGTCCTTGGCAATGTAAGAGACAGCCATGGCCTCAGCCCATTTCATCTGGCAGAACTTCAGCATATCAGCATATCTGTCTCAAAAAAAGACTCTTGCCCTGGGTAGAGTGCTATGGTGTCGTGGCTCACAGCAATTTCCATTTCTTGGGCTCAAGAAATCCTCTTGCCTCAGCCTCCCAAGTAGCTGGGACTACAGGTGTGAGCTACAATGCTTGGATAGTTTTTCTGTTTTTAGTAGAGATGGGTCTCTCTCTTGCTCAGGCTGGTCTCGAACTCCTGAGCTCAAGCAGTCCACCTGCCTGAACCTCCCAAAGTGCTAGGACTATAGGAATGAGAGCCTGGCTTATTATGGCTGCTCAATAAATATTAGTTTCTTCATCCACAATCTTTTTTTTTTTTTTTGGAGACAGAATCTCACTATGTTTCCCTGGGGAGAGTGCTGTGGCCATCACAACTCATAGCAACCTCAAACTCTTGGGCTTAAGTGATTCTCTTGCTTCAGCCTCCTGAGTAGCTGGGACTACAGGCGCCTGCCACAATGCCCAGGTATTTTTTTGTTGTTGTTGTAGTTGTCATTGTTGTTTAGCAGGCCCAGGCTGGGTTCAAACCCACCGGCCTGGGTGTATGTGGCTGGCACCCTAACTGCTGAGCTATGGGCTCCAAGTCAGAAATCTTAAATGATTTCTATATTAGTTTCCCAGGGCTGCCATAACAAAATAGCACAACCTGGGTTGCTTAAAACCACAGACATTTATTCTCTCACAAATCTGGAGGCTGGAAGTCCAAAGGCAAGGTGCTGGCCTCTAGGGGAGGATTCCTCCTAGCCTCTTCCATCTCTTCCAGCCTCAGGTGTTCCTTGGCTTATGGCAGTATAACTCTGTCTCTGCCTCCATCTTCACGTTGTGGTCTTCCCTATGTATCTGTGGGTTCATAAGGTGTTCTCCTCGCTGGTGTCTCTGTGTCCAAGATGCCTTCTTATGAGGACAGTGGTCGTGTTGGATTAAAGCCCGTTCTCATGACCTCATGCTAACTTGATTACATCTGCAAAGAGCAAATTTCCAAATAAGGTCACATTCACAGCACTTGAGCTGTCAACATATCTTTTGGGGGCCACTATTCAATCCAGAACAATTTCCCATGATCTGTAGGAAAATAACACTTAATAGTTGTAAGGTGATTTTAGAGTTTCCAGAGGGTTTTTATTGTCTTTGCCAAGGGAGACAGGACTTTATTTTTTTGTAAAGAGGAAAATTCTCATTAAAACTAAGGGGTGTTTTAGGAAGTAAAAAAAACTTTGTTATAAGAAGTAAAGCTATCCATTGACGATTGCGGCAATATTCTCTTATTTGAGAAAAAAATCACCAGAAGATACCATTTTTTTCCATTTATGATTTTATTACAATCACTTTTTCATGTTGCAAAATAGTCATCATAATTTTCACAGTTAGTATATGACCTAGTGGATATAGCCCTATTTATTTATTTCCTGGATTTTGTATATTTCCATGTCTCTGATGAGGTACGTCTTGATAGAATCAAGAATTCAATTGATGTCACATAACTATACTATACTCAACCAGTCTTTCCAAATTAGTGTGGAGTTTTTTGCCCTTATGCATTTGAAACAAAATAGATTCTAAAGTCAGGTAGACTGGCTCGGCGCCTGTGGTGCAATTGGCTAAGGCACCAGCCACATGCACCTAAGGTGGCGGGTTCGAATCCCCAGCCCGGGCCCGCCAAACAACAATGATGGCTGCAACCAAAAAATGGCCGGGCGTTGTGGCGAGTGCCTGTGGTCCCAGTTACTTGGGAGGTGGAGGCAGAAGACTCACTTGAGCCTAGGAGTTGGAGGTTGCTATGAGCTGTGATGCCACAGCACTCTACCCAGGGGGATAGCTTGAGGCTCTGTCTCAGAAAAAAAAAGTCAGGTAGACTCTGAGTCATGTCTGACTTCTAGCTGTTTTGTGAATTTGGCATAGTAAAAAAAAAGAGTTGTAGAACAGTATGTAAAATCAGCATATACAGAGGGTGCCCCCCAAAGTTTATTCATATTAAGAAAGGAAAAAACTGCATTAAAATTGTAATGCTCAGTATATGCCAATAACAAAAAATGAATACGAGTCATGTTCAGTATCTCTTATAATTGCAGAAGTTAAATGTGACTTGAGTGTCACAAATTTAATACAGATGTTTCCTTCCTTAAAATGTGTATACTTCTTTGGCACCCTCAGTATTTATATTCACATGAAAAGCTATATTTATATCTGCTCAGGAAAAGATCTGTAAGGATCTACATTAAATTTTTTTTTTTTTTTTGTAGAAACAGAGTCTCGCTTTGTTGCCCTCTAGAGTGCTGTGGCATCACAGCTCACAGCAACCTCCAACTCCTGGGCTTAGGTAATTCTCTTGCCTCAGCCCAAGTATTTGGGACTACAGGCACCTGCCACAAAGCATAGCTATTTTTTTTTGTTGTAGTTTGGCCAGGGCCCGGTTTGAACCTGCCACCCTCGGTATATGGGGCCGGCACCCTGTCCGCTGAGCCATAGGTGCTGCCCTTTGTTTTTATTTTTATTTTTTGAGGCAGAGTCTTAAGCTGTCACCCTGGGTAGAATGTTGTGGCGTCACAGCTCACTGTAACCTCAAACTCTTGGGTTTAAGTGATTCTCTTGCCTCAGCCTCCTGAGTAGCTGGGACCATAGGCACCTGCCACAACACATGGCTATTTTTGTGTTGTAGTTGTCATTGTTGCTTTAGCTGGCCCAGCCTAGATTCGAACCCACCAGCTTTGGTGTTTGTGGCTGGCACCACCCTTTTTTTTTTTTGAGATAGAGCCTCAAGTTATCCCCCTGGGTAGAGTGCTGTGGCATCACAGCTCACAGCAACCTCCAACTCCTGGGCTCAAGCGAGTCTCCTGCCTCTGCCTTCCAAGTAGCTAGGACCATAGGCACCTGCCACAACGCCTGGCTATTTTTTGGTTGCAGCCATCATTGTTGTTTGGTGGCCTGGGTTGGATTTGAACCAGCCACCTTGGGTGTACGTGGCTGGTGCCTTAGCCTCTTGAGCCACAGGCGCCAAGCCGACACCACCCTTTTCTAGTTTTTTTTTTTTTTTCAGTTTCTGGCTGGGGCTGGGTTTGAACCTATCACCTCCGGGATATGGGGCTGGCACCCTACTCCTTTGAGCCACAGGCATCACCCCCTTTTCTAGTTTTTAATAGAGAGCTATGTATCACCCAAGCTGGAGTGTGTGGTGTGATCATAGCTCATGGCAGCCTGAAATTCCTGGGCTCAAGCAATCCTCCTGCCTCAGTGTCCTGTGGCAGGAGGGATGTGGAAGGATGTGTCATCAACCAATTTTCCTTAATTTTTAATTTTTTTTTTGAGGCAGAGTCTCACTTTCTTGCCTTTGGTAGAGTGCTATAGTGTTACAGCTCACAGCAACCTCAAACTCTTAGGCTCAAGTGATTCTCTTGCCTCCACTTCCCAAGTAGCTAGGATTACAACACTCAGCTACTTTTAGAGACGCGGTCTTGCTCTGGCTCAGGCTGGTCTCAAACTTGTGAGTTCAAGCAATCCACCTGCCTCAGCCTCCCAGAGTGCTAGGATTACAGGTGTGAGCCACTGCGCCCAGCCTTCCTTCCCTATTTATTTATTTTTAACAGGATCTTTCTATGTTGCTCAGGCTGGTCTTTAACTTCTGGCCTCAAATAATCCTCCCACCTCAGCCTTCTGAGGTGCTGGGATTGTAGGCACCAAAAGAAAGCATTTATTTTAAAAACAAGTACTCATTTGGAAAGTAGGAAAATCTGGAATTTTGAATTTACCTATATCAATTCCTATTAGTTACTAATTGAAAAACATAATTATGGAGAAAAGACAGTTTGAAAAGAGAAATAAGAAAGAGAAATCTTTATTCTTCTTACTGTCTCTGATTATAATCTCTTTGTAACTCACTATAGCTCATTCAGATACTTGAGCCTATTTCTGGTGTCTTCCTTTTTAAGGAAAGAAAATGGCAGAAAAAACTTTTCAAAAATATATAATTTTAGGGAAGGAGAGTTTTTGTTTTCTGGCCTTTAAGAAGTGCCTAGATGATAGTTATAGTGGGTCACAGAGAAGTACATAGAGCTTGAGGAAAGGCATAAAGTCCCTGGGATATTCTTTTTCTTCTTCTGTGAGTGTATTGTATTAAGATGCCTAGAAATGGGACTCTATTGTCCTTGCTCCCAGAGGCACTTTACATTTCTTACTGTGACGCAGCAACCATGTACAGTATAGACAACTTCAAAAGCTGTTTATATTGCTGTAAAGAGAAAAAACTGTAGAGAAATGCCCAGCTTTCTCTACAGGCATTTTGGGGACTATAGTATGCCCTGCTTTGTATATAGGGGATAACACCATATCATAGGTTATCTCTGAACTTTGGAGTCATCTTTCAATTGCCCAGTTGTATCCTGGCATCAATCCCTTTTACAAGGATGGGAACCGGCTCTGGCCTGTCCTCCACATGACTTAACTTTGACCCGCTCCCATTATCCAGTTAAAATCTGGAACTTCCTACTTCAGGAACAACATTCCTATAGATCAGCTATCCCTTGCTCTCCTATATCTTTATTGGCAGGAGAGATCTGTTATCTCAGTCCTGAAGGTGTTCTAAACTTGCCTATAACCGTTGTTCCCCAAATCACTAGTTTCTAAGTAGTGTCTCTTGCTCTCTTTTACCACTGACTTGATTTAGAGAATTGGACTTTGCTCCTTAGAGCATTGTCAGAGCTATGGAGTTCACCTGCAAACCAGCTTGCAGTGTATATAGCGTATAGATGCCAGGAGTAGAATTCTTTAAATTATATCATGTTTAACATTTTGATATTTCTTAGTTTAACTACATAGGCTAAGAAGTAGATTTATGAAGATGTAAGACTACTCTGCCAGCTCCGTGAGCTACTAATTAGGCACGGAGAGGATTGAGTTAAATGTGTGGATCATCTTCCCATTAGCAAGAATGCTTAGGTTTCAGAGAACACCAGTTCAAACAGTTTGAGTTGGAAAAGATGCCAAACCAAATGTATAAGTAGTATTCAACCTAAGGACATCCTTAAAACTAATGCCCACATACCTTTGTTTTACCTTCAAGTTTACTTAAAGATCAAAGATAAACTTCAGATGTCTAAAGGAATTGATAGTAATGAATAGCTTCTCTTTACAAAATAAACCTATTGAAATAGGCTTTAAAAAACATAAAAATAATTAGCTGTCATGCATTGACTGGGTAGATGCAGCTATAACATAGAAAATGTCTTTAAAGTTCCAGTTACACATGTAAAACTTTTACGTTATGCTCCCTCAAAGAATGTATGATAGGTTATATTAAGACCATGGTGGCTCGGCGCCTGTGGCTCAATCAGCTAAGGCGCCAGCCACGTACACCTAAGGTGGCGGGTTCAAATCCCCAGCCTGGCCGCCAAACAACAATGATGGCTGCAACCAAAAAATGGCCGGGCATTGTGGCGGGCGCCTGTGGTCCCAGCTACTTGGGAGGCGGAGGCAGGAGACTCGCTTGAGCCCAGGAGTTGGAGGTTGCTATTAGCTGTGATGCCATGGCACT
>CAUYQV010189949.1:0-10511 GCA_963574575.1 Galagoides demidoff
GGAGGCAGGAGACTCGCTTGAGCCCAGGAGTTGGAGATTGCTGTGAGCTGTGATGCCATAGCACTCTACCAGGGGGATAGCTTGAGGCTCCGCCTCAAAAAAAAAAAATGATAAGGACTTTTGCTTTAACAGTAGCAACTGAATAGAAGTAAAATAATCAAGAGTTCAAAAAAATTGTAGGCATGGGTGATTGGTGTCAGGCAAGAAATAAGGAAAGCAGAGCTAGGACTAAAAAAAAAAAAAATGGGATCAGGGCAGCGCTTGTGGCTCAGTGAGTAGGGCGCCAGCCCCATATACCAAGGGTGGCAGGTTCAAACCCAGCCCCAGCCAAACTGCAACAAAAAATAGCCAGGCGTTGCGGTGGGCATCTGTAGTCCCAGCTTCTCAGGAGGCTGAAGCAAGAGAATCACCTAAGCCCAAGAGCTGGAGGATGCTGTGAGCTGTGATGTCACAGCACTCTATCAAGGGTGACAAAGTGAGACTCTGTCTCTAAAAAAACAGTGGTATCAGAAAGGGACAGATAAATTCATACATCCCAGAGGGAAAAGTAGGAGGGCTTCATATCCAAGTGTAAGTAGTAGAAGAGGGAGATGGATTCATGAAAGATGATCTCAGACTTCTAAGGGCAGAAAGCATCAGGAATTACAGTGATAATCAGAAGTGTGTTTATTATCTTGAAAAGGTGTTTACCATAAATTATGCTTTTAAAGTAAATAAAGTAGTGGGTATAACAATGATTCTATTTTGGTTAAAACATACACACAGAAATATCAATATCACAAATGATATTACTTATCTCCAAAGGGCAGAATTAATAAGGATTTTTAATCTCTCCTTAAGGCTTTAGTTATAAATTCTTATTTTTCTAGCAATTGGATACTTTTTGCCTAAAAATTTAAATAATAATATTTAGTAGAGTATATAAAATTAAATAAAATGCCCAGCAGATACTCCATGTTGATTTCCAGATAAAATTGGATTTTCTTTTCTTTCTTTCTTTTTTTTTTTTTTTTTTTAGACAGAGTCTTACTTTGTCATCCTCGGTAGAGTACCGAGGCGTCACACAGCTCACACCAATCTCCAGCTCTTGGACTTAGGTGATTCTCTTGCCTCAGCCTCCCGAGTAGCTGGGACTATAGGCACTGGCCACAAGGCCCAGCTATTTTTTTGTTGTTGTTGTAGTTTGGCTGGGGTGGGTTTGAACTGGCCACCCTCAGTATATGGGGCTGGCGCCCTCCTCACTGAGCCACAGGCGCTGCCCATAAACTTGGATTTTCCAAAAAGAAAAAATTATCATAAAACATAAACTGCACATCAATTAGCCAAATTGTTTAGTTACAATGTGTCTAAATCTACAACTTGAAATGCTAAATACAGAACAGTAACAAGAGAGTTGTTGGCAACCATGAGATAGAGAAAATATCTATATTACTTGAATTGGACGTCTATTAACTATTTTTAGGTGAGACAAATCATATCTAGAAATCAAGTCACCTTTGATTACTTCCCTTTATTTGCCACTGCTATCTTATAGTTGGCACTATACAAAACTATAAAAGATACTGTATCTTCTTTCAGTCAAATATAGAAATCAAAGTAATTAAAATAAGTGAAAGCGATTTTCGGAGTGTGAACTAAAATACTCTCCTATGATTATGGTGCATGTTTTTATCTACAGATTCTGCAACACCAATTTTTGGCAGTTCGAAAGCTTGCTTTAATTTCCTGAGTCTTATCCAGATACTAATTTTAGGAATTATTTGGTACTATACCAGGTATGGTTTCTAGATGGCCATGTTCTGAATAGTTGAGATGACTATTCTTTGTGTTTATAAGCTATCCAGATTAACACTTGTCTACCTGTTAATATTGTCAGCACAACTAAAAAATGGTTAAAAATTACATGACTGGAAGTGTGTAGTTCTAAAGGCATTCTGGAAGGCAATTTGGCAATTTACACTGAAAACCATAAAAAAGGTAAACATCGTTTGACTCACAAAAACCACTTCTAAAAATGAAGCTTAAGGAATAATCATGTGTATATATAAAGACTGTCCCATAAAAATGTTTATCCCAACCCTGCTGATATAGGAAAAAATGGAAAACAATCTCTAAATGTCCGTCAGGGGACTGATGAAATAAATTATAGCATATTTAAGGCTGGGAACAGTGACTCATGCCTGTAATCCCAGCACTCTGAGAGGCTGAGGCAGGTGGACTGCCTGACTTCACAAGTTCGAGACCACCCTGAGCTAGAGCAAGACCTCATCTCTAAAAAAACAACTGGGAGTCAGCTTGGCTCCTGTAGCTCAGTGGCTAGGGCACCAGCCACATACATCAGAGCTGGCAGGATCAAACCCAGCCCAGGCCTGCCAAACAATGACAACTACAACAAAAAATAGCCAGGTGTTGTGGCAGGTGTCTATAGTCCCAACTACTTGGGAGGCCAAGGCAAGAGGATCGCTTAAGCCCGAGTTTAAAGTTGCTGTGAGCTGTGACACCATAGCACTCTACTGAGGGTGACATAGTGAGACTCTGTCTCCAAAAAAAAAAAAAAATAGCCAGGCGTTGTGGCAGGTGCCTGTAGTCCTAGGTACTTGGGAGGTTGAGGCAAGAGAATCACTTAAAAGAGTTTAAGGTTGCTGGGGGCTCTGAAGCCAAGGCAATCTACCCAGGGCAACAACGTGAGACTGTGTTTTAAAAAAAAAAAATTATAGCATATTTACATAATGTAAAACTCCACAACCATTAAAAATAATGTTGCAATTCTTGGAAGATGGCAGTTTTTTGAAATGCCTCATATATCTCCATAAAAACAGAGAAACTAAGACAATAAAACTGAAAATCTATGGACATCTACAAAAAAACGAGGTAACAGGAGCATCTCTGGGAAGCTCCAAGTATAAGCTATGAGGTCTGTAAGGTATCAGAAGGAACAGGGAGGGCATCTGCCTGATCTAAAACCCCAAAGCAGCTAACTGACACTTAATGGAAATCTAGGACAATTTGAGAAAGGCAGCTGAAATGAGGAGTTTTGCACATTTCTACACTGGGTAAGTACACTGGGTTTGCAATAAAGTCTAAAGGGGTGGAGCAATTTGAGCCTGTAAGTTCTCAAAAGTAACCAGGCAAAACTCTCTTCTACAACAAAGCCACACATTAAGCAGAAACAACTGGGAAGAGAATCCAAATTGAGCAGCACAGTAGAGACAAGGGATAGAGGTGAAGGAGATAAAACGGGAGAAAGAACACGGAAGAAAGAAACTTATTTTACAAGATCATCAGAAGAGGGAGCTGTACACTCATGAATTCATATACACTAAACCACTCCTAATTTTAAAGTTCAGTAAAACTAATTTCAAAAAAATTGAGCAGCTGGTTGAGGTGGTTCATGTCTGTAATCCCAGCACTTTGGGAGGCTGAAGCAGGAGGACTGCTTGAGCCCAGGAGTTCCAGACCAGTGTGGGCAACACAGTGAGACCTCATCTCTACAAAGAATTAAGAAAATTAGCCTGGCAAGGTAGTGTCATAGTGGCAGGTGCCTGTAGCCCTAGCTACTCCAGAGGCAGGAGGAATGCTTGAGCCTAGGTCTAGGAGTTTGAGGCTGCAGTGAGCTATAACTGAGTCAGTGCACTCCAGCCTGGATGACAGAGACCCTGTCTCCAAAATCAAAAGAAAGAAAGCAATGGAAAAGGATTAAAGCCACATCCCACACAGTTATTATAAGGGAAAAAGGAGAATACAAATACAGATTATTAAAGATCACCAGAAAGACCTAACTACAAAACAGATTAAAGACTGTAAGCCTGGGAGACACCTGTGGCTCAGTGAGTAGGGTGCTGGCCCCATGTACCGAGGGTGGCGGGTTCAAACCCGGCCCTTACCAAACTGCAACAAAAAAATAGCCAGGCATTGTGGTGAGTGCCTGTAGTCCCAGCTACTTGGGAGGCTGAGGCAAGAGAATCACCTAAGCCCAGGAGTTGGAGGTTGCTATGAGCTGTGATGCCATGGCACTCTATCAAGGGCGACAAAGTAAGACTCTTGTGTCTAAAAAAAAAAAGAAGACGGGAAGAAAGGAAAAAAAAATTTTTTTGAGACAGGGTTTCACTTTGTTGCCTTTGGTAGAGTGCTGTGAAATCACAGCTCACAGCAACCTCAAACTCTTGGGCTCAAGTGATTCTCTTGCTTCAAGCCTCACAAGTAGATGGGACTACAGGTGCTCGCCACAACATCTGGCTATTTTTAGAGACAGGGGTCTCACCCTGGCTGAGGCTGGTCTCCAACCCACAACCTCAGGAAATCTACCTCCCTCGGCCTCCCAGAGTCCTAGGATTGGAGGTGTGAGCCATCATGCCCAGCCAAAAGAATATTTTTTTAAATCAAAAGGACATTAAGAGATAGTAAAGATTTGAGGAAAAAAATAAGAAATATATAAAAGGCAAAGATCCAACATGCATATGATAGGAGTGCCCAAAAGAAAAAACCAAAGCAAGAGAACTGAATAAAAATTATATACTATAATATAAAAACCTTTCTTAAATATTAAAAAAAAATTGTTTCTGAAACAATGTTACTGAAAGAGTGCACGACATAATTAAAATAACTAATGCCAAGATACATTCTAGTAAAATTGCTGGACTTTAAAGAAAAAATATCAGGCTGGGCACAGTGGCTCACACCTGTAATCCTAGCCTCTGGGAAGCTGAGACAGGTGGATCATTTGAACTCAGGAGTTCAAGCAAGAACATCTCTAAAAAACCAGAAGGAATTAGCTATGCATTGTGGCAGGTGCCTGTAGTCCCAATTACTGGGGAGGCTGAAGCAGAAGGACCACTTGAGCCAGGAGTTTGAGTTTGCTGTGAGCTAGGCTGAGGCCAGGGCACTCTACCCTGGGGCAACCAAGTGAAACTGTCTTGAAAGAAAAGAAAAAATATCTTTTGAGCTTCCAGTCAAAAAGAGTAAGTCATATATAAAAGAAAACAAATCAGATTATCATTAGGCATTGTCACAACAATGCTTCATGCCAGAGGTAAGTGGGGTAACATATTTAAGTAACTCAAAAACAAAATGTGTACTAAAGATTTTATATCCAGCCAGACTAATCTTCAGGTATAATGTGCACAAACTGTTTTCAACATTCAAGAATTTAGAAAATATTGTTCCCAGAGGTCCTTCTGAATAATTTACTAGAGAATGAGTTTTAGACATCCAAACTGCCTAGAGAGGGAGAGTCAGGGAAGGTGGAAGTGAAGCAACAATTTTCCTACTAAAAGACCATAAGCCTGAAACTAAAGACTGCACAGCAGATGACATCATTGAACTGTTGGACTAACCATGACGTGCTTACTTCTGGAACTTGTATTATGTTAGAAAAATCGAACCCTATTTGTTTTTTATTTTTTGAGACAGAGTCTCACTATGTTGCCCTCAATAGAATACCGTGGCATCACAACTCACAGCAACCTCAAACTCTTGGGATTAAGCAATTCTCTTGCCTCAGCCTCCCAAGTAGCTGGGACTACAGGCAACTGCCACAACGCCCAGCTATTTTTTTGTTGCAGTTGTCATTGTTTAGCTGGCCCTGGCCGGGTTTGAACCCACCAACTTCAGTGTATGTGGCTCATACCGTAACCACTACGCTACGAGTGCTGAGTCAAACCCTATTTAGTTTTTAAAAAAGATATTGTAGAAGAATATCTACATGAAAAACTGTTCATGATATATTAGTTAAGTGAAAAGAATAAGTTATAAGACAGCAAGATCTCATTTCCCAAGGAGAATAAATGTGTAAGTATAAATACCAGAATATCTGTGGCCAGGCGCAGTGGCTCACACCTGCAATCCTAGCACTCTGGGAGGCCGAGGCGGGTGGAATGCTTGAGCTCACAAGTTCCAGACCAGCCTCAGCAAAGGCGAGACCCCCGTCTCTACTAAAAATAGAAAAACTGAGGCAAGAGGATCGCTTGAGCCTAAGAGTTGGAGGTTGTTGTGAGCTATGACGCCACAGCACTCTACCTAGGGCAACAGCTTGAAACTCTGTCTCAAAAAACAAACAAACAAAATACCAATAGCAGTTTTCTCCTGAGGATAGAATTATGGTGATTTTAATTTTTTTTTCTGGGTACTTTCCTGTATTTTCCTGATCATTCCTGAAGTAGGATTATAGATTTGTTTTAGGGGGACACTTTTGTGTTATTAAAAATAAAATCATACAGTTGTTTCAAGGAAAAAAGAAATATATCCTTCAATTAATCTCAATTAGGTAATTGAGTCCATCTACATTTTAGACTCTATTGAACACAAATAGGAAACACAAAGACAGCCTTTTCATAAGGCTCAAAGAAAATTTTAAAGAAATATTGTATTCAGGTTTAAAAAGTAAAAACTATGTTTTTAATTATAACTAAAGTAACATGTAAAAACATACCAATGAACCAAAACCTAGGGTCCAAAAGTGTTCATTTCGGACTTCTAAAACTCCATCCAAGGTAGATACCTAATTAAAAGCACAGAAATAGGTTACCAGAAGTGTCTGCATCTGACATGTCCAACATAGTCCGTTCACATGGACTAACTTCAAGCCTAGAAACCATGTGGTCAAATGCTGCACAAAGCCACTCAGCAGCCCAGGGAAGTCCCACGCCACTCAAGATACCATTCCCGCTTGTTTTCCCAGTTTTCTGCTTGCTCCAATTCTTTTAGAATCCAGTCCCAACTGCTTAATCTTAACCTTCCCCACTCAGCTTCAACAGTGTATAGTGCTTTTCATTTTATCAATATGGAACATATTTATATCCACTCTGTGGTATCAGCTTTTTAAAAAAATTTCAAAATATTAAGGGAGTACAAATGTTTTAGGTTAGAGGGATCCTTTTTGCAGGGCTTGAGTCCAGCTATAGGTGTGTCCATCACCCAAATAGTGTTCACTGTCCCCATTAAGTTGGTTTATTCCCCCTCTTCTCTAGGCAATTGCCACTGAGCTTAATTTCCTCCCTAGTACAGATGTGCTCATTGGTTAGCTCCAATTTAATAGCAAGTACATGTAGTATTTGTTTCTCCTTTTTTTTTTTTAAGAGACAGAGTCTCACTTTATCGCCCTCAGTAGAGTGCTGTGGCGTCACACAGCTCACAGCAACCTCCAACTCCTGAGGTTAGGCGATTCTCTTGCCTCAGCCTCCCAAACAGCTGGGACTACAGGTGCCCACCACAATGCCTGGGGCTATTTTTTTGTTGGAGTTTGGCCAGGGCCGGGTTTGAACCAGCCATCCTCAGTATATGGGGTTGGTGCCCTACTCACTGAGCCACAGGTGCCACCCTGTTTCTCCATTCTTGAGATAAATCACTTAGGAGGACAATCTCCAGTTCCATTCAGATTGTTGCAAAAGGTTTTAATCCATCTTCTTTTATGGCTGAATAGTAATCCATGATATACACATACAATGTTTTATTAATCTATTCATGAATTGATGGGCACTTGGGTTGATTCCAAATCTTTGCAACTGTGACTTGTACTACACTAAACACTTGAGGGTAGGTGTCTTTTTGATGAAGAGTCTCCTTTTCCTTTGGATAAATGCCCTGTAGTGAGATTGCTGGATTGAATGGAGTCTACTTTTAGTCTCTGAGGAATCTCCAAACTGTTTTCCATAGAAGTTATGCTAATTTGCAGTCCCACCAACAGTCTATAAGTGTTCTTTTCTCTCTGCATCTATGCCAGCATCCAGTGTTTTTGTACTTTTTTTTTTTAATTGTTAGGGATTTGTTGAAAGTACAAGAAACCAGGTTACACTGTTTGCATTTGTTAGGTTAAAAAAAAAATAGCCAGGCGTTGTGGTGGGCGCCTATAGTCCCAGCTACTTGGGAGGCTGAGGCAAGAGAATCACTTAAGCCCAAGAGTTGGAGGTTGCTGTGAGCTGTGACGCCACGGCACTCGACCCAGGGTGACAGCCTGAGACTGTCTCACAAAAAAAAAAAAAAAAGGACAAGGGACTGTATTTACTTTTATTATGAAAATTAACTAATAGAAAAATAGAAAGCAAAGTTTGGGCCTTCCCACACCTCAGCTGCTGATGCAGGCGAGGCAGAGGGCCAACTAGCTGTAAAGAGCAGTGGGCAATATGTGAGGTGGTGCCAAGGTATGGAAGTGCCCTTAATCATCAAGTGAGAACACTTACCTGACTTCTAAATGACATTAAACAACTAACGCTGCAATGGTGGGCTGAAATATTATTGATAATCGCTGCCTCACCAAGTCACCAGGAGCACAGGTAATGTCTAAGGGTGACAGTTCAACTGTCTTTACTTACGGTGGAAGACAACATGCTGGAAGCTGTACACCACCATAAAATTGAAGCACTAATGAGTACAAATAGGGCGTGTCCATAGGTTTATTTCCTATGACACTGTGACACAACGTGCTGCCTAGAAATTTCACACTCAAGAACTGTGCAATCAAGTTCCACCAAAAAATCACCAAAATCTCATAATGTTTTAAGTAAGCTTACGGTTTTTGTTGGGCTGCATTCATACCCATTCTGGGCCACATGCCCAAGGTTTTATAATCTTTTTTGTTTTCTGCTTCACTTTGGAAGAAGAGTTGTCTTGGGCCACATATTAAAGAGAGCTGATTTGCCAAAAAAAAAAAAAAAAAAAAATATCTGTGCATACTTTTCACGATATCCAAACCACAGGTAAGAAAACAATCCTCAAAGAATGTGCATGTGGCTCATAAGCCACAGGTTGGACGCTCCTGATCTCATCCACATTTATTTCAAGCAAATTTGGCTTCTAAGCTGAGCAATTCCTCAGATTTTTCTATTTTTGCTCTTATGTTATGGCTCCTACTTACTATGAAGAATACAAGCTTCCCTAAACTAAATTTCTAGGTAGAGTTGAATAAAGTATTGTATATACTCACCCTTTCTATCCCTGAATATAAATTAAAATGATTTTACTTACTGTTCCATCTTACCTCTCTGATAAGTTTGTCCAGCTGACCAATAACATGAGGTGGTGTTGTCTGGGCAAAAAAATAAAACATACCATAAATAACCTAGGACAAAAAATAATTTTTCCAATAATGGTTTTGAAACCCCTCCTACCAAGTGGATTTTATTTATTTATTTATTTAGACAGAGTCTCACTCTGTTGTCCCAAGCTAGAGTGCCGTGGTGTCAGCCTAGCTCACAGTAACCTCAAACTCCTGGGTTTAGGTGATCCTCCTGCCTTTGCTTCCACAGTAGCTGGGACTACAGGTACCTACCACAACACCCCACTAATTTTCCTACTTTTAGAAGAGATGGGGTCTCACTCTTGTTCCGGCTGGTCTCAAACTCCTGAGCTTAAGGAGATTTCTCAGCTTGGCCTCCCAGAGGCGTGACCCACGGCACCGAGCCCCCAATTAGATTTTAAGCCAGTCTGTGTCTAACATGTGCCCTATCGTGACTGAGGGAAGAGAGGCTTTAGTTGACTCCCTTAGTGGGGCAACTTTATCAATTTGCCCATATTTGTTTTTATCTCACAAGGAAAATCCTACCTCTAGAATTAAACAAGACTTAAAGAACCAACCAATAAAAAATATTCAATAAATGGCTAGAAACATAGTAGTCTACTGCTACATATGTTCTATACAACTATTATTGCTATTATTACTTCAAAAGATGGAGTACTGCCTCAAAGTTATAGGAAAGGCATGAGGGTCAGGGAAAATGAACAGGTTTTACACACACATCTAGCTCTGGGAAACTACTTTTCTATCCATGGGCTTATCTGTATGTGTTTCTACTGTTTCAATAAGCAGCAATTTGCCAATTTAAATTTTAGATTTAAAGTCTCTGGCTCAGCACCCACAGCACAGTGGTTATGGCGTCAGCTACATATACTGAGAGTGGTGCATTCACACCTGGCCCAGGCCACCTAAACAACTGCAACAAAAAAAATAGATGGGCACTGTGGCAGGCGCCTATAGTCCAAGTTATTTGGGAGGCTAAAGCAAGAGAATCGCTTAAGCCCAAGAGTTTGAGGTTGCTGTGAGCTGTGACACCACAGCACTCTACTGAGGGCGACATAGTGAGACTCTGTCTCAAAAAATAATAATAAATAAAGTTTCACTGATCCAATGGCAGGAAGTAACAAAACAGTTATAACCCACAACCAAAGCACATTACCTGAGGGAAAATAAATATCTAAAAACATTTTATAGTAACACTGTTTTCACTTAAAACATTAGGAGAGGCAAATAAGTTTAAATTTGTGATTTTGTGATACATTATAACAACAGCAGGATTTGGACCCAGGATTTTATGGGTCAATGAAATTTCATCTCATTCTTAGCTTCCTATACAAATTTCAGAAATTACTATTTTGACTTCATTCTTTTTTTTTTTTTTTTGAGACAGAGCCTCAAGCTATCCCCCTGGGTAGAGTGCCATGGCATCACAGCTCATAGCAACCTCCAACTCCTGGGCTCAAGCGAGTCTCCTGCCTCAGCCTCCCAAGTAGCTGGGACCACA
>CAUYQV010189952.1:0-23442 GCA_963574575.1 Galagoides demidoff
GTGAAGAGCAACAAATCCAGAAATACTTTCTAACAAAGTAAACACAGGAGATAGAAGGTCGATGACCATCCTCTTCTGTCTTGAAAAGTTTCAGCAGAGAGCTCTGCAGTCATTCTAATATTCTTCCCCTTGTAGGTTATGATTTTCTTACATCTGGCTGCTTGAAGGATTTTCTCCTTCATATTAACTTTGGCAAAGTTAATTACAATGTATCTAGAAGATGCTTTATTTGGGTTGAGTCGTGCTGGGGTTCTGAAACTGTCTGCTATCTGAATTTCAGTATCTCTTGCCATGCTTGGGAAGGTCTCCTCAATTATCTCTTGGAGTAGAGTATCTGTGCCTTTTGGACCATCCTCTTCTCCTTCGGGGATTCTCATGAGATGAATGTTTGCTCTTTTGGAGTGGTCCCACAATTCTCTCAGGGAATGATCACTTTTGCTCTCCACTTATCTTCCACTTTGAGCATTTGGGAGGGTTCAAAAGATTTGTCTTCATGTCAGAGATCCTTTCTTCTGCCTGCTCCATTCTGTTACTGAGGGATTCTACTGTATTTCTCAGATCTTTGAGGGCTGTAGGTTCTTGCCTCAATGTGTCAAAATCTTTGGTGATTTTGTCTTTGGATTCATTGAATTCTTGACATAACTTTTGAATTGCTCCTTGAATTTCTAATTCCAACTTTACCTCCATTCTGTTCATCTTATTTGCAAGACCTCCCCCCCCCCCAGGAAATTGAAGCAACACCAAAAATACCTTACTAGAATCTTATCAATCTCAAAAGCCTCTGTACAGCCAAGAACAGAGTAAGTAAAGCAAACAGACAGCCCTCAGAATGGGAGAAGATATTTGCAGATTATGCTTCTGACAAAGGGTTGATAACCAGAATCCACAGAGAACTCAAACTTATTAACAAGAAAAGAACAAGTAATCCCATTTCATTGTGGGCAAGAGACATGAACAGAAGCTTCTCTGAAGAAGATAGGCACATGGCCTACAGATACGTGAAAAAATGCTCATCATCTTTAATCATTAGAGAAATGCAAATAAAAACCACTTTGAAATATCATCTAACTCCAGTAAGAGTGGCTCACATAACAAATTCCCAAAACTACAGTTGTTGGCATGGATGTAGAGAAAAGGGAACCCTTCTGCACTGCTGGTGGGAGGGCAAGCTTATACATTCTTTCTGGAAAGAAATATGGAGAATACTCAGGGATCTAAAAGTAGAACTGCCATTTGATCCTGCAATTCCTCCACTAGGTATTATCCAAAAGACCAAAACTCACTTTATGACAAAGGTATTTGCACCAGATTGTTCATTGTAGCTCAATTCCTAATAGCCAAGTCATGGAAGAAGCCCATGTGCCTATTGACCCGGGAATGAATTAATAAATTATGGTATATGTACAGCATGGAATATTATGTAGACTTAAAAAAAGATGGAGACTTTGCCTCTTTTACACCTACATGGATGGAGCTGGAACACATCCTGCTTAGTAAATTATCTCAAAAATGGAAGAAAAAATATCCAATGTACTCAGGACTATAATGAAACTAATTTATAATCACTCACAATTTTATATGAAGAATAGATCACAGCTATGGCCCAAGATGAAGGAGGGAGGAGGGGGGCTGGGAGGGGAGGGAGCAGGTCAGATTGAGGGAGGGTGAATGGTGGGATTACACCTATGGTGCATAATGCAAGGGTACATGTCTGATCTATTAAGTATAGAGTATAAATGTCTTAACACAGTAATTAAGTAAATGAAATGGGGTATATATAAACCAGTGTGATATAAGCATTCCTAATTCTATATGAAATCAGCACATTGTACCCCATAAATGCATTAATGTATAAATGATCTATATGTTTATGATTTAATAAAAAAAAGTAAAAATAAAATGACGAGTATAAAACTCAGAGAATCTATGATTTTTTTTTCAAGTCCATGTTTAAGATATAATAGTTTGTCTTCTTTTGAACTGATGACTTTCCTATGAATATTTAAAATAAAATATTTTTAAGTATCATTTTTTTTCATCTTCCAAACATTATATCAGTATTTTGAATATATAGGGTGGCCATCAAGTTTATGTACAATTTTAAATCACACACTATTTTAGATTGTGCATGAACTTAAGGCCACCCTGTATAGCCACTGTCATGCTTACATATTTTGTAGTTACAGGAAGCTAATAATCCAAGTGGAATGATTTGATGTTGTTATTTAACTTTGAAAAAGCAGACAACATAGCAATCATTTGTGATAAATTACTGACGTTCTGCTACAATGGCCAGGACATTACCTTCTTATTTTTTTTAAATTAAATCATAAATGTATACATTAATGCATTTATGTAGTACAATGTGCTGATTTTATATACAATTTCGATGTTTACATCAAACTGTTAAACATAGCCTTCACCTCACTTACTTAATTATTGGGTTAAGACTTATACTCTACTCTTAATAGATTTGACATGTTTCTTGCAATATATACCATAGGTGAGGTCACACCAGGTCACCCTCCCTCCATCCGCCTTCTCCCCTCACCTCCTCCTCCTCTTCCGTTCTTCATCCTGGACTGTAGTTGTGTTTTATCTTTCATATGAAAGTGTGGGTGATTATATATTGGTTTCATAATAGTACCGAGTACATTGGATACTTTTTCTTCCATTCTTGCGATACTTTATTAAGAAGAATCTGTTCCATTAAAGGGAAACTATGCAGCAAACCAGAATTGTATCCCATTTAACATTATCTGCAAGAATGATTAACCAGAGTGGCTGGGCCCCTTACATAAACAACTCTTTCTTTTATTTTCCAGGTGATAAATCATATTAGTTTGGCAACTTGCAGAGAAACCATTAGATCCAGCCTGGTACCACTGTGCCACTGGAATACCTGAAGCCTGTTAGGCAGAGTACACCTACCAATGGCAAGAGGATAGATGGGGTGAGATAAGGGAGAGGCTTGGATGTGAGGTTCCGAATCTAAACACTAATCAGAGAGAACATTAAGGAGCCTGGAGCTTGCAAGAGGCAAAGGAAGTGTCCAAAATTGCTTATTTGTTTATTTCATGGTTTGACTCTTTATTCATTGATGTATTTATTTTATATTTATTTATTTACTTATTTATTTATTTTTTGAGACAGAGTCTTGCTATGTTGCCCTTGGTAGAGTACTATGGCGTCACAGCTCACAGAAACCTCAAACTGGGCTTAAGCAATTCTCTTGCCTCAGCCTCCCAAGTATCTGGGACTACAGGCACCCACCACAATGCCTGTCTATTTTTTTGTGGCAGTTGTCGCTGTTGATTTTAGCCGGCCTGGGCTGGGTTAGAACCTGCCAGTTTTGGTGTATGTGGCTGATGCCCTACCCACTAAGCTACGGGTACCGCCATTATTCATTTATTTTTGAAGAGTGAACATATTTTAAATACTTCTCTTTTATTCTCCTGAAATATTTTAGTGGAGTGACAATCTTTAACTTTTCAGTAGTCTGTGATGTACTTAGTACATTCCCCTCTAAGTAATTACAAATGTACGCTTTCTCACCAGGCATAATAAGAGAACTAGAGTCTTCCATACTAAAGGTTTTTACAAAATGCAAAAATAGCAATAAATAGGCTGGATATTTTTGTTAGCATTGTCCATAAAATCCAGTAGTCAGCATCTTATATTTTCCATATCAGTATACATATCACATTTTATTTTTGATGTTAATTTTCTATATCTCCTAATAAACTTTATGATCTGTAAGGAAGCATATTTGCAAATTAAAAAATATGTATATGTATAGAGAATGTAGCATTACATGTCATGCTGAGTCCCAGTTCACTAGCAATACTGAGCATTTCTTGAAGAATTTATTGACAGGTTTTTGTGTGTGTGTGTGTGTTTTTTTACCACTAAGGAATCTAAAAGCCAAATTTTCATTTCTCCAATTTTTCTTTATTTTTTGCTGCTTCATACTTTATTTTTAAATCATTATCATAAAGAGTTATGCTGAAGACCTTGTCCACCTGCTACAGTGTGGCAGTATTCTACTGCTGTTCCCTCTCCTCTTCGGAAGGAGATTCTACCCAGGAATAGTTGCAATCAATAAAATGCATTCCCAAGCAACAATAATGTGATGGAGTCACTGCAATTTGTTTAGTGACCTTTTCATTCTTTGTAGAGATAACCTTTATTGATATCATTAAGCAGATAAAACACAGGTCTGATGCAGCTCTTTTAACCACTGAGCTTGGTATTGATTGAGAAGCAAGATCTGAGATTTCGTTAGTGTTGAGTTGTTTACAGAAAAAGGAGGTACTTTTCTTCCCCTTTTCTCCAGCCCCCAAAGTAATTGTTTTTCTTTTAAATCTTGTGGGTCTTTTTTTTGTTGTTGTTTAACCAGCAGTGAACACAGAGGAGAAACCAAGGACATTTTCTTACTTTGGTCTGATTCCATGAACAAAAGAGTTTTAAGAGAAAGAACGTTTTCTGAATGCTCGTAAGGACAGAGGCATTTTATGTTAGCAGTTTTGGTATGGCATGAGTAGATTTTCTTTTCAGTTATTGTGATTCTCAAGGATCTCTCATTATACCATGCCTCATGAGCGTTTTCCAGTTTAAAAGCTTATCCTTCTACGTGTGTTTATGTTTAAACAAACCAGCACACCACACCTACTCATTGCCCTGTGAAAGGAATATGTTACCATACAGAAGACCTAGAAATTTTGACTATTGGCCCAAATTGTCTTACTTTTGACTCATTTATCTGTACACGCTTCCATGCAGTGGAAATGGAACATTTATTTTGCCTTTTAAATAAATGCCTTAACATAAAAATCAAACCTGAAGTTTTAATTCCTAAAGCTAATATTTAAATGAATGCCAGCCCTTAAGTTAACTCAGTATATGTACTAGAAATGGAGGTATTTAGTGAAAAGTAGCTATTGGTTAGAACTTTGCTTTTTTTCCCCCAGAATAATGTGAGGATATAGTCATTTTTTGTTGCATGAACCGTTTAAGGCAAAGTTATTGTTATGTCTGTCTCCGAGACAGTGTGCATTATACCCATTAGGTGTGAATACCTCCTGCCACCTGCTTGGTTTCCACTGAGTTTTACAACCATCTGTGTATATAGATGTTAATCAATTAGTTGCAACTTCATAGTGAGTACATGTGGACTTTGCTTTACCATTCTCGCAATACTTCACTAAAAAGAATGGTTTCCAGTGCCATCCAAGTGGTTTACGAAAAGTATTAATCACCTTTTTCATGGCTCAGTACTATTCCACAACATGCACAGTACCACATTTTATTACTCCATTCCTGTATTGGTGGGCACTCAGTTTGTTTCCAGGTCTTTGCGATTGTGAGTTGTACTACTATTAACATTCAAATGTGGTGTCCTTTCTATACAATGACCTTTTTCCTTTGGGTGTATGCCCAGAAGTTGGATTTCTGGATCAAATGGTTGGTTTAGTAAGTTCTTTGAGGTATTGTCAGAGGTTGTGCTAGTGTGCAGTCCCAACAACAGTGTTTGAGAATACCAATGGCTCACATTACAAGTCCAAAACAACAGATCCTGGCATGGATGTGGAGAGAAAGGTATTTTTAATAAAATCCGTTCTCACAGAGTTAGTTGATATCTCTTTGTGGTTTCAATTTGCATTTCTTTGATACTTAGAGATGCTGAACGTTTTATCACATGTTTATTGGCCGTCAGTCTATCTTCTTTTGAAAAGTTCAGGTTCTTGTTTTTGGTCCCCTTTCTAATGGGATTGTTCAGTGTTTTCTTATTGATTTGTTTGAGTTCTGTATAGATTCTGGTATCAATCCTTTATCAGATGTATATGGCATGCAAATATTCTCTCCCACTCCATAGGTT
This sequence comes from Galagoides demidoff, assembly GCA_963574575.1. NCBI lineage: Eukaryota > Metazoa > Chordata > Mammalia > Primates > Galagidae > Galagoides > Galagoides demidoff. The sequence goes on from CAUYQV010189952.1 coordinate 5,879, forward strand.
GTCTGTTTACTTTCTGATTGTTTCTTTGGCTGTACAGAAGCTTTTTAGTTTAATCAAATACCATTTGTTAATTATTGCTGTGATTGCCTTTGGAGTCTTTCTCAGAATTCTTCGTTAAGGCCAATAGCTGTAAGATTTTCCCTACATTTTCTTTTAGAATTCTTATGGTTTCATGTGTTAAAGTCTTATTTATTTTAAAGTGACTTGTGGGCAGTGAGAGGTGCAGGTTCTGTTTCAGTCTTCTACCCATGGCTGTCTAATTTTCCCAGCACCTTATTGAATAGGGATTCTTTCCCCCAGTGTAGGTTTTTTTCTCTTTGTCAAAGGTCAGATGGCCTTCTGAAGAAGGCTTTATATCTGGGTTCTCTGTTCTGATCCATAAGTCTATGTCTGTTTGGGGGCCAGTACCATGCTGTTTTAGTTATTGTAGATTTTACTATAGCATCAGGTCTATCCAAATAATGCCTTCTGAATTAAATCAAAGACTCAATACCTTTCACAATACCAACAAAGAAAATAAAATGCCTAGGAATATATTTAACTAAGGAGGTGAAAGACAACTATAAATAGAACTACATAACACCAAGGAAGGAAGTTGCAGAGGATGTAGACAGATGGAAAAACATTTCATGGTCATGAATCAGAGGAATCAGCACTGTTAAAATGTCTGTCCTCCCCAGTATGATCTGCAGATTCAGTGCAATCCCCATTAAAATGCCAATCTTATTTTTTTTTTCAGATTTAGGAAAAATAGTTATATGCTTTGTAAGGAACCAGAAAAGAACCATGAATACTAAAGCAACCTTAAGCAATAAAATTGCTCACTTTAACTTAATTTGGTGAGAATAATTCCATTTATGACATGTGACTTGGATTGTGCAGTGAGTGGAATTTAATAATACATCTCTGAGTGGAATTAAAAGGTTTTCTTTTGTTTTGATTGATTCCTGAAGGTTAGAACATATACGTGAAATCTGTGGATTCAGAATGAATAATTAACGTTTAGCATATAAGCACTAGAAAAAATGGATTGAGTGATTAAGGTCCATGCATAAAAAGATTTTTTTGAGAGATGGAAAAATTCTTCAGCATGAAAAGTATTTCTATATTCTTTTAGGTTTCCAGGCACAGTAGTAGTTTAAATATCAAAGAGCTATGGGCATATGCTACTCTTTAGGAGAAAGCTTCTGATATATTGGGAAATAATATAATTGAATAAAAAAATTATTAGTAATTTTCAGTTTCAGAAGGGCAAAAACCAATAAAATAAATAGGGAAGGTAGTGAAGATCATGAGAATGGATGCTTGTCACATAAAAACCACTCTCTAATTCTAGGTTTCAAAGACAAGATCAGCTCTTCAGATGGAAAGCCATTTGTTTTAAATCTGTCATAGCCATTCATTTTAAAATATAAAATCCAATATACAGCACAGTTCTTCAGTGATGAAAGCTGAGAGCTGAGCAGAAATAAATTTGTATTTCATTGAAGTATTTTTTTTTTAAGTTTTGGGTGGTGCTAGATTTTGTGGGGGGTTTTTTCCTTGCCAGTATGAATTTATTTTATTTCAACCCTTATGAATTATGTTGTGCATACATTAAAACTGTTTATACACTGTAGTTTACCATTAGTCAGACTTTTTTGTACTTCACAATCTGTTTCCAACCAAAAGTATTATCAACGAGGTGATGCAAAATCAAAATATTTAAAGCCCTGGGAAGAAAAGTCATCAGAATACTGTCCTTATTTTCTAATCCTAAATATTGTGATTCAGTTGTCCTTTTACATATAGTAGAAGGGAATGGATATGGGGAAAAGGAACCAGAGAAATAGACAGACATAAACGAAGATAGGGAAGGAGAGAATAATAACAATGTTGGAAGAAGAGTTTGGAGTTTTCTGTACTGGGGTAGAAGTCTAGAGTGCAATTTAACATACTGAAAGGTGGCCTTGGACACCCCAGCACTTCTAGGTCTTTAAAATTGAACTAACTATTTTTTTAGGTCTGCAGTGTTTAGATCCTTACCACTCAAAATGTAAGCCTTTGACTAGCAGCATCAGCTGGGAATTTGTTTAGAAATTCACATTCTTAGACATCTATTCCATCCCAGAACCAGAATCATAATCTGCTTTTTAAAAGTAGGTCTCCGTGTGGTTCTTATGCATGTTAAAAACTAACATGGCCCTGTGTCTGTTGGCAGAATGTACACTTGTTCCTTGAAGACTAAAGACAGCAAACAATAAAAGACAAAGGATGGGTATAGTGGCTCATGGCCTATAATTCCAGCACTTTGTGAAGCTTAAGTAGGAGGATTGCCTGAGGTCAAGAGGTCAAGATCCCCTGAGACTGGTTTGGGTAACTTAGTGAGACTTCATCTCCACAAAGAGTAAAAAAGAATTAGCTAGGCATAGTGAAGTGAGCCTGTATAGTCCTAGCTACTCAGGAGGCTGAAGTGGGAGGATTGTTTGAGTCCAGGAGGTTGAGGCCACAGTGAACTATGATCATACCACTCCACTCTAGCCAGGGAAACACAGCAAGACTGTGAATCTACAAAAGAAGAAGAAGAATTTTTGGAAAAAATAAAGAAAACAAAACCATGGAGTGTGAAAAACAGAAGAAACATCTGATGTAAAAGCATAAATAAAAGAAAGTAAACAATTTCCCTTTTATGCCAAGTACTTCTGATGAGACATAAATCACCAGGGTCATTTATTAGCTCTAGCTTGAGAATAGCAAATTACAAGATCTGGCAATTAGTTCAAAAACTCATCTGAGAAATAATGCCGAATGTCACTATACTCACCTTTGACATATTCCCCTAGGGAGACCATGCACTAATCCCAGTGCCTAGTACATTCTTCATAGCAATTTTGGAACTCTTTTTCTGGAATAGCCATCAGAACTGACATCATTATTACCCTTGATGTTCTGAATGTCATCAAATTGTCCTCCTTTCAATATTTCCTTTATCTTCATGTGAAGAGAAAAGTCACTGGGGGCCAGATCAGGTGATAAGGGAGGGTGTTCCAATACAGTTATTTGTATATTGGCTAAAAACTCCCTCATGGACAGAGTTGAGTGAGCTGTGCTTTGTTGTGATGCAAGAGCCATGAATTGTTTGTCAAGATTTTCCATTAAGATTTTTCTAACAAAACGTTCCTCTATCAATATTTATTTGGTCTGCTTTGCTTCTTACAGTCAGCTGAGTATTTTGACACACAATTAAGCCAATTTTCACAACGTTTCATCAGTTCTGCTCATTACTGGCTGCCCTGGCATATCTTTATCCATGACATGCTCTTTCCCCTCAAAAATCTTTAATCCATTTGTGCACTACCATTTCCTTCATGGCATTATCACCATAAACTTGGATTAATATGTCTCTGACTTAACTTCCCCTCTTGTCAAGTTTAACAAGAAATTTAATGTTTGTTCATTGCTCTAATTTAGGCTCTGACATCCTCACAACAGCACATAAAAGCACACAACAACAACAAGGAACGTCACTCAGCAAGATACCACCATACTTCATTAACTTCAACTGTGAGACACAGATATGTCCAGGTTATGAAACCTTACTGAGTTGTTTGTACAGTGCTGCCAATGTAAGCACATGGTAGCAAGTTCACAAACTTATCAGACCTCATACGCTGGGTCCACCTACCTTTCATTGCATCTGAAAGTTGACCTAAATCTTTCTCATAATTTTAGTGTTTGACAGTGCAGTCATATGCCACATAATGACATTTTGGTCAATGATGAACCAAATTCAAGATGGTGGTTCTGTAAGATTATAGTACTGTATTTTTCTGTGTTTGGGTATGTTTAGATATACAGGTTCTTAATAGTGCATTATAATTGCCTATGGTATTTGGTACAGTAACATGCTATATAGGTTAATAGTCTTGGAGCAATGGGCTTTGGAATAGGCTTTACACCATGTAGGTTTGTGTAAGTTTACCCAATGACAAAACCACCTAATTGCATTTTATCAGAAGGTATGATTGTGGTTGTAAATGGTATGCATTTACCCTTACTAGATCAAGTCTTCAGGTGATAAAATTTTAATGTTTTGGTTTTTAATAAACTTAAATTTTTCTGTAGATTTCACTGCTCCCAACTGACCAATTTTTATATTTTAGATGCACAGTTTATTATGTATGTGCTATGTGACCATACTGCACACATACACACACAGATAAAGACACACATATACTTCCCACATCCATATGTGAAAGCTTCATTACCTTTCTCACATACCCTAAGATCACAGCTTGGTTTATGGAATTCTTGTGGAAGAAAAAGAATACTTGTCTCTGACCAAAAGCAATGAAAATTTGAACAAAGCATCCTGAGAACAACAACAAAACCAACCTGAGTACCCAGGAGGGAGGAAGAAGAAAAGTGACGCCTGTTCTTTGGCATATAAATGAGAGAGACAGACAGAGAGAGAGAGGGAGGCAAGTTATTAAGGAAAAGAAGAACTGTTTGTATGTTTCACCAGCATATTTTATTTAGAGTAGTAGTAAATCTTTGCTAGCTGTTGTTAACAAGTGTCAAGTATAATTATAGAAAGAGAGGCTCTTACCAAACTATGACATTTTTTGGTTGGAGTTAAACTCTGTTATCCTTGTTTTTGTCTGGCAAATGATCCTCTAATGTGTGAACTGTGGAATATGGTATGTGTTTGTATATATAAGGCTACAATGCTTGCATCACTAACATTTGTTTATAACAGCCATTTGGAAATGGCTGTTGAGAAAAAGAACTGCTCTCAATTTGAAAATCTCAAGATAGTCTGAGCATACAGCCAAAGGAATCTACCAGCTCCTGAAGTATCGTCTTTGGTTTGAAGAAAAGATAAACAGTTCTCTTACAGGGTGGGAAGGGTGTCAAGAGAGTCATCCTTAGTTTCAGAGAAAATGGGCTGTTTAGATGTGGCTGCCGTGTAAACCATGAGCAAAGTGAAATGAATCGGCATGACAGCTGGGGAACGTGCTATAGCAATGTTAACAATAAGAAGGAAATAATTGAAAATAAAGATGAAAACAAATATGAATAACCTGGCAAGTACATTTTTAAAAATAATCTAAGATTGAATAAAAATGATGTGTAAATCTAAAGTCTTTCATAAGGACCCAGAGCTATGTATTATATGTAGTGTCAGAATTTAAGGAAAGCATAGAGTGAGTGTTCGTGAACTCAAAGATAGAGTGATAAAACAGAAGAAAAAAATGCTCGAATTGAGAAGACACTGCGGAAACTAAAAAACAAAAAAAACTCTTTATAAATCTAACAAATAAATTAGAATCCAGAAAGACACAACTGAAGGTGAGTTCACTGATGGAAGGAAAAACTTCCCTTCTTCCCTCTGATGGTCTCTGACTGAGGCTAAGCATTATACTGGCAGAAAACAGATCCGTATCTGTTAATATCAGGCATTGTAAATTCAACAAAAATACTGGCATTATTAAACCCTACAAAGCATTGATTAACACAATGAGCCCGCAGAGCCCAATTTATGATGAAAGAGGGAGATCTTTCCAAGTTGACTGTTTATTGTTTCATCATCATATAATGATGGTGAAAAATGCAGTATTCATGTTCAAAATAGTCATATCCTTTGAAAATCAGTGATTAAGTGGTATTTCTTGAGCACTTGACAAAAAGAGGAATGAATGAATGTCAGGAAAGGCAATTCACATGTAATTATTAGCTGTCAGCTTCTCCTGTGTTGATGAGATTAGGGTCATTGCCGTGATTGTCCATTCATTCAAATCAGTTAACTCTTATTAGGTACTCATTTTGCTGCACTTGACTCCCTGTAAGATGCCACTGCACCTAATTTTCTTAGCCACTTGATAAATTATAGATGAAGTCCAATGGTTTAAGGATGAAGGAGAGAGATTTTACAACAGGAAAAGAAGACACACTTATTGTTTCATTTGTTTGCTTATCTCTAATAGTCAACAGATTGAATAACTGGCCAACGTTGAAGTAGAGGAAGATCATTTTTTACAAGTGCATTTTTGGATATACGTCTGTATGTGCAAAAGTATGCACTTATATGGACAGAGATAGGTAGCTGTCTGGATGGATGCACGGTAAACTATTGATAGTGGCCAATCCTTAAGAGTAGTACTGTAGGGGTTGAGAGGGTAAGAACTTTAAATGTTATGTTATATACTTATGTATGTTAGTTCTGTATTGAAAAGGGATCAAAATAATATGAAGAAAGAAAAATCCCAGATTCCTTATATTTGGTTGTATTGAAGCTTGGGGGTTAGCCTAATAGTCCAGTACTAATGGCAATTTATTTTCATACCACACTTGTGTGTCTAGAAACCTTCAAAGAATACAGATGAGGAATACAGACAAGTAGGTGAGGTGCCTTCTTTATTTATTTTGAACATTCTGTCTTGCAAATTCACTCTTATTGTGAAAATGACAGTTTAGGGAATTAACTTTATAACATCTTTCTTCCATATAAATTCAGTAAGCTTCATCCTCAGTGTGTTTGGGGAGCCCAGATAAGCTTAATATTTAAAAATTATTAAATACAATGTGGTTTGACATTTTATATCTGATGCTTTTTTCCCCTAGGAAAATTCTAACAGTCTTCTTATTATATACTAAAAAAATGAAATGTCTTCTAATTGCCTGTGTTTGTATTCTTGGGAGTCTTGAAAATCATTAATGTTACCATTAGAGTTATTTTATCAAAACCTAGATGTTTTGATTTCTTTATGATACAACAGATAGCCTCCCAATTCTCAAAGATAAATAAACCTTAAGCAAATTTAAAACATATGGGAGATAATTATCTCAGAAAATTCACATCTGAAAGAAGCTTCAGAGTAATCTTACTAAATCCCCTTATTTTATATCAGAGAAAACTAAGCCCCTGTGAAGTGGACTGTTTTGTCCAAGGTCACACAGCTAGTCGCTGACAGCAACGGGGTTGGAAACCTAATTAATTTGGCCTAATTTCTCCCACCTGCACCGGGAATCTTTGCTTTCCGTGCTGTGTCCATTCTCCCTTTTGTCCAGCCTTGTGAGGAAGCTTGCCACGTGTGGAAGAATGTTCTCACCTCAGAAACAGTGCAGCATGAGAGTGCATTGAGATCTGACTCAGTTTTGTGTTTAGTAACATTGACTCGCTAATGCTTACATTAAATGTATCGAAGATAAAAGCCTGTGCTTGGATTTCAATAATGAAAATAGCTTGGGGGGTTACCCATCTGCTATGACATCTTTTTATTTTATAGGCAAAATGTTTCTGCATCTGCCTTAGTTTATATGGGAGACTGGACACCGTACATCTGTTACTCAGTCTACTGATTCTAAGGCTGATCTCTTCTGGAGACAGTGTCACTGACTCACCCCAAATAATGATTTACAGGCTACCCTGAGCATCCCTTAGCCCTGTCCAATTGACACATAAAATTAACCATCACAAACTGTTATCTGTGACTATTTTATCATAAAGAAGCATCATCATTTTTTATTGATCAGTATAATTTTTCAATAAAATGAACTATAGACTAAACTAATTAATATAATATCACAAATACAGAGGAACCTCCATAGTTGACCACTTCTCTACACTGACTACCCCTTTACATTGACCTAATTTTTATAGACCAGACACATACCAGATGTACAGATCAGTACAGTGATACTTAGCATCACTTAGGAACTAAGCCTGGTTCCTTATGCTGACCACCTCCATATGTTGACCAGTTTGTTACAGTCCCCTGGGTGGTCAACTTGTAGAGGTTCTACTGTCGTTCAGTTGATCTGACCTTTTTTATTGAGTACTGAGCCCTTGTTCATGTTATGTAAGAATCCTCAACTTTTCGTGTCTTATCTTACTTTAGTTACTCTAAGACTATGACGTCATTCTCGATGCTGTCATCATTGGAAGGTCAGCATTAATGCCAGTCTTCATAGGTGGGGTGACACGTGTCCATGTTTACCTGTAAGAGTCATGGTTTTTATCTGCAATCTAATTGTAATTAGCAATAGTTTCTCTTTTTATTCTCAAAAAGCCAATGTGTGGACTTGCAGTGTTATCCCATCCATAATGAGTATAAAACATGTTACAGAAGGAATTTTCCTTCTCCAACTTTAAGGCACATCTCAGCATTTTCTCCTGGTTGAGCTGTGTCTGTCCCTTTCTGTTTTCAATGTCACAGTTTTACCTCCTGCCTTCTTGAATTCATTGAAACTGAATTATCCTTCAAACTCCATGTAACTCAAAACTCAATATTTGACTTGATTGAACTAGGGTATCTGCCAAGTCCACTTTCATTCTGGTTTCCACTGACTGGCCTAGTATAGTGTGTGAATAGTCTTCCAGGCTTAACAATAATTAGATTATCAAGAGGAATTTGATGAAGGATTTGTGTTTTGCAGGGTAGCTAACCACGTAGTTCCATAGAAACCATGAAAATACAATTGTTTGTGTATTGAATCTCAAATGCGAACATGCTGATGCCTAGGAAACCTTAGCAGTTCTGCCAACAAAATCCCTTAAGATATTGCCAAATTATATTCCAAACAATGTCTTCAAGTCTCGTCACCCATGGTCTGAGTTTTAAAAATTGTCCAAAATATATGCGGCCCTCAAAGACACAGGCAATTGAGTGTGAAGAATATGAACTTTGCAGGCAGATGAGCATGAATTCCAATTTTGCCTTCACTCTTTCAAGTTCTATGTCTCATTTCCCTCAAGTATAAATAGAGAATTTATGAAAAACGTCTCTTAAGACGTGCCAAATACTAGTTTCATCCAGTTCTAAGGCTGGATACAACTTTCTGTCATGGTTTTATAGCTATTTTGAAAGTAAGCTTGCCTTTCTCACATCGTCTCACCTGTGGGCATTTTAAAGTATCTTTGGAAATCATCTCTATCTCTCTGTTCCTCCTGCCTAATTTCAAACTATCACGATGTCTTCCTTGAGCGTAGAAAAGTCCTAAGTAGTCCTTCTGACCACCTGCCCCTGAATTCTCTCTCCACATAGCATTCTTAACAACATATTCCCCATTTAATATCTCCTATTTAAAATCCTTCAACAGCTACCCATTGCCTTGGGGATACAAACCAGCCTCCTGGGCCCCTGGGCACGGCTTCTGCCTGGCTTCCTTTCTGCGTACTATACCTGCCAGTATTTGGTTCTACATTCCAGCTCCGGGGACCTACTAGAAGTGTCCCCAGTGAGCCCTGTCTCCTAGCAGGAACGTTAATCTTCCCCTTCTCCTCTGCATTCAGGCTGCATTTTGATTTCATCTCAAGGAAACCTTTTTGGTTACTTCCCTGCCACTTTGATAGTTTCCAGCAACCCAGAGCTTATCTCTGCAAGAGTCTGTAAACATCTCCCACCTCTAAGCAGTAAGTTTTCTGAGGAAGAATTTTGCCTCTTTCTTTGTATTCAAGCATTTGGCACATTAAATGGAATCATTAGATATGGGCTTCTATAAATTTAAGGAAGGAAGGAAGGAAAGTTTGCCATATTTTCTTGAGGAGATCTGCATTCTGAATAAACAAATATCATGCATGAGATAACAAAAAACAGTTATACAAATTTCATAACTGAGCACATGGCCTTGTCCATAGAGGCACTCAATAAATTTTTGTAGCTTGATGCATTGACTAAATAAATACCTTTCGTGTACTTAGATTAATATACAGTCAATACCATAAGAAAAGGGTCATTTTTGTGTTCATGACTTTAAGTAAAGTCATATTCCTCTGGTTGACACCAGTGCTCTCAGGCAAGGAATTTCCTCCCCTAGGTGTCCAGGGAGGAGGGCTACTGTGGCACTCCGGGGAAAGTCATTTTCTTTCTCCCGAAGAGTCCTCATTTCTGTCTTGCCGTCACACAGTCCCCTGACGGATGTGGCTGGACCCAGAGTGTTCTGAGTCAGTCATACTTTCCCACAGTGCGTCTTGAGCTCCAGGACCCAGAGAGGCCGACTCACTAGAACAGGTAATTAGGAAGCAGTAGGACAGGAGACAGCAGAGAAAATCTAATTTACAGCTCGCTGGAGAGCAAGATCTCTCAGTCAGAGGTGGGAGATGAAATTACCTGGGAGCTCACTTCTCCAAAATTATTTGGTGTCCCCCCCTTTGCATTTAGAAAACATATGTTGCAAGTGCAAAGATTTAGCTTTTACTCCTGAAGAGCTGGCAGGGGAGGGCAGCTTCTTAAAACCACCTGGAAAGGACAGAATTAGCTCTAGGATATCTGCTGTTTCAATAAGAGAAACTTGAGTTTCAGGAAATGAAGAAGACCTTGGAAGCTCTGAAGACCGCCAGCTTCAAATGTAATCACATACCCGGGAACATACATCCATAGAGGATATTCTGGCAAGTCAAAAACATTATCTGGCCTTTGGGTTAATAAAATTCAAAAACTTCAAGTTATACAGATATAACTGCTAAAGCCCAGCTGGGGCTCTATGCTTATATCCTGTGATTGCTAGCGACTAAACCAGAGGGAAATTTGCAACGTTAAGTCAATTGCAAAAATGTATTCGTCTTTGCCTTCATACTTATGTACTTATGTTACATGTTTATTGACTTAAGAGTAGCAGCTCTTGCAGGAAACATAATTAATTCATTGAAAAACTATCTGTCCATTGCCTATTTGATACTAGATTCTGTTCTAAACACTAAGGATAACATGGTTTCAAAAGTCTAAGTTTTATGTTCCTGATCTTACGTATATCTCCTGATATATTTCTAATTGATAACATTTTTTTCTAGCAAAGATACAACATACATATTTCAATTGACAACCATTCAAATGAATGGATAAATAAACAACAAAAAATAATTTAATATAGTAGAAAGTGCTATGAATGGAAATTAAAACAGGAAAATGAGATAGAGAGTCCATGTGGGTGGCAGAATGGTTACCTAGAGAGGTCAGGACATCTTTTTCCTGAGGAGGTAGCATTGGAGATGAGTCCTGAAGGATGAGAAAGAGAGAGTCAGGTGAAACTATGAGGGAGGAATGCAACATTCTAGACGATGAAATAGCAGGTTAGGAAATTGCGTTAGAAAGATGAATAGTAGAGAAATCACTCAGTGCCTAGGAGGCGTTTGGATTATACTGAGAGCAATGGGGAAGTATTACAAGGATGGGGCAGGGGCGAGATGGGAAATCGCTGGATGAGACAAAGCAAGGAAGGAGGTAGAGTGATGACCTGGGTGGTGCAAAGCAGGGGAACGGTGGACAGAGGAGAAATCAAGTGGAGATGAACAGAGGGAGGATGCCTCTGGCTGCTGCACAGGGAATGGACCGGGAGGAGAGAGGCGGGCGGCAGAGTAAGCACAGGCTTGGTTTGGTTTCAGAGAGTTGGTGCTTGAAATTTTATCTGTAGTGAAATCTCCTCCCGAGCATAGAATATTATACTCCAGTAGCGTCTGTGCAGTCACCACCTTCGCTGCTATCACCACAGAGCTCTCTGGGATTCTCCTGTAAAAGCCTCTTCTAGAGTGACTGTAAACCCGAAAATGAGAGGAGGAGATGAAGAGCTAGAGAATCCCGACGGCCCTGCCTGTGTTAATACAGCCTGCCCCGGAGTTCACCTCTGCTCTAAGTACCGTCTCCCATCCGTGAAATTCAACCCCAGGACCAGCCTGCGGTCAACTCTTCCCCTCTTGGCTGCTCTAGGAGTCTGAAATTCAGAGCGTTCCCAGAGCAGGGCCGCATGAGCTCATCCAGAGGACCCAAATAGAGAGGAGCACACATTTTTGAAAATGGTTGTGAAATGTTGTGCTATTTTAGATTTGTGTTGAATTCATATATTGGCAGCACACGCTTCCTTTGCAAGGGGTAGAGAAGCCCATGCCGTGGATCACAAAGTAGGTCTCAGGGCCTGCTTCCTGCGACTTGGCACTGCTCGGGAAAATTGCTAGTTCCCTCTTTGCTTAACCTATTTTGAGAGACTTTGGTTCCTGAATTAAATACCCGTCATCTATTGTCTGGGGCTCGGCCCACTCCTGCTCTAAACAGCCTGCCGGTCTGTGACTTCTCTTCACGCCTCTGGCCTCCCTGCAGCCACTCAGCTCTGCTGAATCATCTCAACCCACCCCACGTTCGTCTCCGTGTCCCCTCCTGGCCTGTTTCTCTCCCAGAGTGTTTTCATATTAGTCGTTTATGTGAGGCAGTAAGTGCTGTCTCATTGTGATTCTTGTGGCAGCACTTTTCTTATTAATACACACCCCGAGTTTTACTCCTATTTCCTCCCTGCTCCTTCTAATAGACTAATGACAAAATGGTCAACATCAAATATAAAGCTTCAGAAGTAAAAAGAAAATAGGGAATATTTTCAGCAAACTTACGTAATAAGTGTCAGTGTGTCCAATGATGCCTTAGTCCTATCTGTAAAGATGCATCTGTAAATATATGCAATAATGTCTCTGGGACTTACCCTTTGCACAGAGCTCAACTAGACATGATTACTTGAAAATAAGCAGAGAATAGGTTCTTGCTATTGTGTGAAAAAGCACAAAGTTTCATTCTCTAAAATTTCCTTCTCAACATTTATGTTTTGAATCTTAGTCGCTTGTTAGGGTTGGAAAATGGATACCATTCCCTTTAATTTCTCCACATTTTGGAAGATAGGTCTGGTCTGAAGTGCGTTGCTTGCTGCCAAAGACCAGGAGAAGAGATAGCTTAAAAGTCCATGAGAAATATCGAAACCAAACAGTAGATTTCTGAGTTAAAGAATGGGTCACAAAAAAAAAAAAAAAAAAAGAATGGGTCACAGTTTGAAAATGGGTTTTGAATGAGCTGAGCATGTGCTCATGGCAACTTCGAATTGCAGGGTGTGAAGTAGATTTTGCTTTAATATTTAAGGAGCCAGATCAAAGAGGAAGATTATTAGTGACCCAAGTGATTTCAGTCTGAGCCACTTTGTATTTTGGCTCATCTGACCTAGGCAAGATGTTGAGATTGGGCCAAATCTTTGGCTAGTTTGTAAATAAATTAGGGACACGTGTTTGAGGTGTGAGATTGGATACAAAAATAGCTACAGAAAATTGGCCTTCCTTCCCATCCAAACCCTTTGATTTTGTTTGAACATCACCCACTTTTCTAAAGAGTTATTGCTTTTTATTTACTCCCCCCCCCATGGAAAGAATTGAGATAGGTTTTATGAATGTTTAATATATACTTGTTAAATAAGAAAATGAGTTAATGAATGAATACATTTCAGAAAGGAAAAAAGATCTTAAATTATTATACAGATATCATCACATCAGTGACAAGGAAATAATTCATGTCTAAGTAGAAAATATGTGAAAGATACCAGATAAAAAGTATTATGTTGCTTCTCTATTTGATTTAACAAAGTATATATATAATCAATAATCAAAAGAGTAACTTATATGTGTGTGGTGAAAAAATAAAACATTTTGGCAACTGGGAAGTGGGGATTTGCAGTTAATAGAAATCTGTGTTTCAAGTTCAAGAACCATGTAACGGTGCCAGTGATACGGGGTAGAAGACGTACTCTGACACCTGTCACCATACCATCCCTCATGTCCTCCCCAAGGACTAATGGATGTTAGCATCCCCTGAAGAATGACAACTCCTGAATCATAAAAATATTCAGGAAAATTAACAGAGGAAAGTACACAAAGGAATAGCGCCTTATAGGAAAACTTAAACTATTGAGGATTTTGGACCCCAGGGAAGTATTTTCTCTGAGATAGTTCTCACATCCTAATTATGTTACTGCTCGCTGCCAGATCCTTTGAATTTGATACAAGGATGTGAGGGAAAGGCATTTCTTCTCAGGTCTGCCCGGTCAGTGGGGACAGCACTGAGCTGGGCGTTGTGAAACCTGGTTATCTATTAACTGTGGCACTAGCCAGCTGTGGAAACGACTTGATAGAAATCATATTTCCTCTGGGTTTCAGTTTCTTTGTCTATAAAATGAGGGTGGGGTTAAGTGATATTTCAGGTCCTGATGAGTTTTCTGTAGTCCTTATATCTTCTTTGTGTCTGTGTGTGTGTGTTTGATTTTTTCTTCTTCTGAGTATTTTTTCTAAATGCTCAAATACTACATTATTTAAGGTATATTTCCTTGTGCGTTTTCTCCCCCCTCCTGTCTCCTTCTTCAATATATGGGATAGGAGGATACTGACTAAGTCTGAGAGGAAGGAGGAGAAAGAAAATCAGCTATAGGAAGGGTTTAGATCCTTCCCCACAAGAAAACTTACACATAGCTACTATCGCCTGGAAGGGAATCGTTTATGTCCAAACAGCATTTTCCAGACAAGCTCTGTACTTTTTTGCCAACAGAATTAACTTTAAACTGAAGGCAGTAGACAGTTAAACGGGAGTCGGCACTGGGAACAGCTGTGCGTAGACAAGACCAGTTACTTATAAGGTACTGTTTTTTACTGATTGAAATCTTCAGGGTTCATTTGTTTTCGGGGACAAGTATTCCAGGGTCATTTGACCTTTTTTTATCCTCCCTCTTCACCTCTATTTTGAGAGAAAATGTGCTCTTTATAACATGGGAGCTTTTTAGCCCTATTTTTGTTTGCTGTTGATATTTGAAGCTATTAAGATTTCATTTTGTTTTGTTTTCAAGAACCAACTCGTGGTGGTGCTGGTGGTGGTTTTAGCTTAAAGTTTAGTTTAAGCTTAAAGTTTAGTTTACCTTTGTTTCTCTGTTGTGTTGTGTGTGGTTTTCATATTTTAGTGTTTGTGTTGGATAAAGGGGAAAATGCTTTAACATTACAGAGTGTACAGAATGTTCTTGACTGAGGGGGGAGAGGAAGGTTCATGCACCTCCATCTTCAAGTGCAGACCCAATGTAGGGCCAGTCCGACCAGAGGACCCCACAGGGCAAGTCCAGGCACCACCCTCCTCACAGCTTGGCAGAGCTGACCTGGAAAAGATACGGTTTGCATCTGTATCTGATTGTTCATTTTAATCCTTCCTTCCCCTGGTGCTCATTTATTTAAAAAGTAAGCCTGCTTTTTGTCTTAATAAAGTTTATCCTAGTTTAAACTCATTCACCTTAAAAGAGTAACATTCTTTAAAAGAGTGACACGGACAGTAAGATTTTGAGGCCCCGAGCTACTGAGGGGCTGCCAGAACACAAGAGTTAGTAAAGTGGACAGAAAGGACCCTGGGTGAACTGGTCATTCCAGGGGTCCCTCTCCCCCCAGGGGCCTGGCCCACTCATCTGTGATATTTGGTGCTGTCCAGTAAACACACAGTAGAGATAATTAAGGGCTTCAATATATATAAATATTTCAGAAAGTTGCTTTACAAATCTACCACAGGAAACTCCAAAAGTTTTTGAAAGAATTTAGCTGTTTCTGGATAATTCTTGTACTGAGATCCACTGTATACTTTGATTTCTATGTGGGGGATACCAAATGCAGTTCTGTTCGGAGAATTACTTGGCATTGTCATCATGGATATACACTACACTATTACTCTGGAGTGCAGTCATACGTTGGGGTTCTATCCTGTGGTGTATAAAGCTATTACTTCTCAGGTCACAGAATCACCTATTTTTTTGAATTCTTGGATCGTCTTATAGGACATCTTTTTTCTCTGTGTCTACCCTCTATGTCAGAGAAGAGCAACTTCTTTAATTTATTGATGTGGGCAGTTTGCATATCTCTAGTGATTCTCTTTAAGCTGAAGCACCCCCTTTATAATTACTATTTTTTTTTTTGTTCTGTGAACAAGAAAAAAAAGTTAAAAAACCATTTATATGTGGAATAAGAGACAATCAGTTATCCAAGGGCCCCAGAGATTCTCTAGTGAAAAAGGCCCGTTTGCCAAAGGGCATAGACAAGGCAGCATCTATTTTGGGTGTCCAGGAGAGTTTTGATTTGTGTCCAAGTTCTTAGTTGTGTTCTGTAGTAGAGGTTGCCATGGAAGTGATTCTGGAATAAGTAACGGGTTACTGCATCTTATACAGAAAGTGCTATTTGTTCTTCTTTTTATAAAGTTACTGGAGGTATGTGTCAAGGAATCAGTGACTAACCAAATCTCGAGTGGCAGATCTCATATTAATCAAGTGTAAGTATCTTGTTTTAGCCTTCTTCACATACATGCTGTTTGCACGTGTGCAAAGCTGGGAAATAGCATCATAATGCTTTATAAGAAAGAGAGAAAAGGGGAAAAAAATCATCTTCTAGTTTGTGAATTATGTGATTATGCTTTAAAATGAATAAGGCAAGGCTAACTTTCTCAATGATTATTTGATTTCTTGAACTGCATTCTAACTTACTTGCAAGTTCTTTTATAAATCACGCACACTGAATTTAGCAGTAGAACATACGATCGTCCGTATTTTCTTATCTTCTAGTATTTTTATGTTGTGTGTTTCAGAGTAAGAAGAATCATTAATTTCTCAATGATCTTGATAATGATGGTATTCATTTTTATTAATTCCACTTTTATATTTAATCCAGTTGTATTCATTAAAACTGGGTCTATTAGATACAGTAAGGTATTAATTGAATCCAGAGCAATTCTAAATTCCAACTTTAATTATAGAGTCTTCTGCTAATTACCTGACCATATAACTTTATGCAGAATTACATTGTGTGAGGCCTTTATTGTGTTGGCTCTATTATGTCAATTTTTTTTTTTTTTTTTTTTTTGCAGTTTTTGGCCAGGGCTGGGTTTCAACCCGCCACCTCTGGTATATGGAGCCTGTGCCCCACTCCTTTGAGCCACAGGCACTGCCCCGTCTAATTTTTTTTTAATACAAGTTTTACATGGTCACTGTGGAAATCTTTCTGTTATACACCACTGTTAAAGCATCTTGTGGTGTATATGACAAACTTTTGTTTTAAACAATGAATTATGCATTGTCTTTTGTCTATAATAGGGAATTTGGAGTATTCATATATTTAGAAACTTTCTGTAAAAATTGTCCAGAAATTTTGCTTATTTTTGCTCCCTACACCTTTCAGTTAAAAGGCATGACATTTTAAAATAAAATGTTATTCCAGATGAAACACGGACTTTTGGAATTGAAAATATACTATTTTAAGACAGTGCAATAATGCTATTCTTCACCTGAGTGAGTCATTTTCATCAAAATTTAATTTCCATGTTCATACCTAAATAAGAGATTTGACATATGAAAGGGTGTAGATTTTACAGTGAGAACTTTAGTACCATAAGAGCTCGACTTCAAATCCCTGAAAAGGCAATGACACTTTGAACACATACTTAGGAAGACTTCAGTTTAGAAAGATAATTTACTTTTAAATTGGAAGGGGAAGACCCCACTGGAATGTCAGTGTTCACAGATACCACCTTATACTGTCCTTCTTAGCACAACTTATAAGAATTCTCTAGAAGCCTCAAAATTCAATTCCTTATGAGCTAAATTTCAGTGAGCAAGGTTTATGGTTTCCAAGGAGCTGCCAATCTCAATGGCGTAAGAGAAGCTATTGAGATTTCCAAAGTTATTAAAGAGAAACAGGAGAGAGGGCAGCGCCTGTGACTCAAGGAGTAGGGCTCTGGCCCCATATACTGGGGATGGTGGGTTCAAGCCCAGCC
>CAUYQV010189956.1:0-11926 GCA_963574575.1 Galagoides demidoff
GGTCCCAGCTACTTGGGAGGCGGAGGCAGGAGACTTGCTTGAGCCCAGGAGTTGGAGGTTGCTATGAGCTGTGATGCCATGGCACTCTACCCAGGGGGATAGCTTGAGGCTCCGTCTCAAAAAAAAAAAAAAAAAGAAGAATGTATTGTCATTCTTTTTCATTTTTGGCAGTCTGAGAGGTGACAGGTGCTGCTTAATTTGCTTTGCCCTTGGGTGGCACCTGTGGCTCAAAGGAGTAGGGTGCTGGCCCTATCTACCAGAGGTGGTGGGTTCAAACCCAGCCTTGGCCAAAAACTGCAAAAAAAAAAAAAATTACGTTGCTCTTATTGTCAATTAGGCTGATCATCTTTTCTTTTAGTTGTGTGTATGTGTGTGATTGTTCATTTTTCTTTTTCTCCTCAGTTTTTTAGAGAAGGGATCTTGCTCTGTCACCCAGGCTGGAGTTTAGTGGCAGATTCACAGCTCACTGTCACCTCCAACTCCTGCCTCAACCTCCTAAGTAGCTGGAACTACAGGTGCATGGCACCATACCTAGCTCATTTTAAAAATTATTGTTAGAGACAAGTTGAAGTTGATCAATTCAATTGATAGGTTGAATTGATCAATTTTTTGTTTTCTGATTCAGGATTTTGAGTCTTAGTTAGAAAACCTTCGAATTTAAGATTCATAATTTTCCCCTTTATGAATATTCAGTTAACCTAGTACCATTTCCTGGAAAACCCAGGCTTCCTTCACTGGTTCTTTGGTTATAACTCAAGTGTCAATAAAAATTCTTGGTTTATTCTTAGGCCAGTACTCTGCTATCTTAATTTTTATGATAAGTACAGAGTTAATGTTTAGTGTACTGATGTTTAACTTTGCCATCACCCAAAGAAAGGCAGATTGTGTCCAGAGAAGTGTTTTTATATAGGTCAGTGTAGGGTAGTGTTCAAATGTAATTATTATGTAAGAAAAGGTGGCTCACGCCTGTAATCCCAGCATTTGGGAAGCCAGGCAGGTGGATAGCCTTAGCCCACAGGCTCGAGACCAACCTGAGCCAGAGCAAGATCTCACCTCAAGAATAGCCAGGTGTTGTGGCGGGCGCCTGTAGTTCCAGCTACGCAGGAGGCTGAGGCAAGAGAGTTGCTTGAGCCCAAGAGTCAGAGGTTGCTGTGAGCTGTGATGCCATGGTACTCTACTGAGGGTGAAATAAGTGAGACTCTGTCTCATAAAAAAAAAAAAAAAGGAAAGAAAAAAAGAAAGGAAGGAAAACTTAGGGAATAAAAACATAAGTTCAAAGATAAATTTAACAGATTTAAAGATGATTTGATTAAAGAGGTCTTTTTTTGTTGTTTTCTTTTTGAGATATAGTCTCACTCTTGCCCTGTGTAGAAGACCATGGCATTGACCTAGCTCATAGCAAGTCAAACCCCTGGGCTGAAGTGATCTCCTGCCTCAGCCTCCCAAGTAACTGGGACTACAGGTGCCTGCCACAACACCTGGCTATTTTTAGAGATGGGGTCTTGATCTTGCTCAGGCTGGTCTCAGACTCGTGAGTTTAAGCAACCTGCCTGTGTTGGCCTCCCAGAGTGCTATGATTATAGGCGTCAGCCACCACACCTGGCCCCTAGCTTTTCTATTTTTAGTAGAGATGGGATCTCATTCTTGCTCAAACCTGGTCTCAAACTCATGAGCTCAAGCAATCCTCCCACATCAGCCTCCCAAAGTGCTAGGATTACAGACGTAAGCTACTGTGCCCAGCCAAGAGGTCTGATTTTGATATGCAGTTTCTTTCTTGGATCGTAGTTAATCACCAGTTTTCATGAACAGAAACAAGTTTTAAAGATTATGAACAGTCTTGGCTTGGTGCCCATAGCACAGTGGTTATGGCACTAGCCACATACAGCAAGGGTGGTGGGTTCAAACCTGGCCCAGGCCAGGTAAACAACTGCAACAAAAAAATAGCCGGGCATTGTGGCGGGTGCCTGTAGTCCCAGCTACTTGGGAGGCTGAGGCAAGAGAATCACTTAAGCCCAGGAGTTTGAGGTTGCTGTGAGCTGTGACACCTCTACTCAGAGCGATATAGTGAGACTCTTCCTCAAAAAAAAAAAAAAATTATGAACAGGCCTTACTGTGAATGCAGTATTCTAGTCTATATTAGATTTCTCATAATGTGACAACCCTGAATTACCAGAGTTTAATTCTATTTAATTCATTAAAAATAATGTTTCCTTTCCTGCCTCTTTTTATTATTTATTTATTTATTTTTTATGTAGAGATAGAGTCTCACTTTATCACCCTAGGTAGAGTGCCATGGCCTCACACTGCTCACAGCAACCTCCAAATCCTGGGCTTAGGCGATTCTCTTGCCTCAGCCTCCTGAGTAGCTGGGACTACAGGCACCTGACACAACGCCCAGCTATTTTTTGTTGCAGTTTGACCGGGGCCAGGTTTGAACCTGCCACCCTCGGTATATGGGGCCAGTGCCCTACCCACTGAGTTATAGGCATCACCCTTTCCTGCCTCTTTTTAAATAGGATAGATTGACCTACATAATGACACTATATCATAACTTTCATAATTGAATAATAAGAGTAGAAATCTTAGCCAGGTGTGGTGGCCATGTTTGTTCTCCCAGCTACTGGGAGGCTGAGGCCAGCAGTTTGAGGATGCAGTGAGCTATGGTATGTCATCGCACTCCAGCCTGTGTAATGGGGTCACTGATATTACAACTGGAAGAGACCTAGAGATTACTTAGGAATCATTTTGGCTTGTAGAAGAAATGAATTCATTATGATTATCTAAGAGAGAGTGTAGTTTCATATAGTATCAGCCAGCTGGCTAATTTGTGCTTTCCCTTAAAGGAAGAAAACGTTAAAGTAGTTTTTCTGTTTTCCTTTTTTAAAACAGATCTTTAACTTTTATCTGGACTCTTTCATTTCCAGGAGAAGTAAAAATAGGTTTCTTCACTATTTTTCTTAGATAATAATTTCATAGTCTCATTAGTCATCATGTTTACTTTCTTTTTTAAAAGCTCATGATATTTTCAAAATAATCTGTTTCTTTGTGGGGTGGAGAGACAAAATCTTGCTCTGTTGGCCAGGCTAGAGTGCAGTAGTGTCACCCAGCTCAGGGCAACCTTCCAACTCCTGGGCTCAAGTGATCCTGCCTTAACCTTCCCAGTAACTGGGAGTACAGACATGCATCACCATTCTTGGCTAATTAAAAAAAGTTTTTTTTTTTTAGAGATGAGGTCTCTTGCTTAGGCTGATCTTGAACTCCTGGGCTCAAGCTATTCTCCTGCCTCAGCCCTTAAAGTGCTAGGATTACAGGCTTGAGCCACTGGGCCCAGCCAAAAATAATCTTAATAAAATATAAATAAATAGGCTTGGCGCCTGTGGCTCAAGTGGCTAAGGTGCCAGCCATGTACACCTGAGCTGACGGGTTTGAATCCAGTCTGGGCCTGCCAAACAACAATGGCTGCAACCAAAAAATAGCCAGGCATTGTGGCAGGCACCTATAAGGTCCCAGCTACTTGGGAGGTAGAGGCAGGAGAATCACTTGAGCCCAGGAGTTAGAGGTTGCTGTGAGCTGTGATGCCACGCACTCTACCCAGGGGGACAGCTTGAGGCTCTGTCTCAAAAAAAAAAAAAAAAAAATATATATATATATATATATATATAAATAAATATTATAAGTGGTTTTTCTCAGGTATTGTCATTTTGACTACTAAAGAATTAGATGAGGTAAGAAATTTCAGAAAAATTTGTTTTACATATTGGCTACTTCAGTGATCACTTTAGAGCAATGTAGATTATTTAACTCTCAATGATGTTTCTCTATGGAAATTATAAAATGGCACTTCTTGTGGCATTTTAGAATTTTCCTGAGATAGTTCATGTGGTATCACTCAAATGATTCTTGTTCATAAGGCACCTCTTTAGCTGAAAGAGAAACGAGAATGATGTATGCATTTTTCTCTACCCTCACCGAGTCTGGCCTGTGTGGGCACACAAGAGGCTTCCATAAAATCTTTGATTACAACATATATGACTTCAGTGTTTTAAAAATAAGTGTGTGATTATTTGTAAACCTGTAAAGAGATTGTTTCGTTAGCACAGTGCAGAGTGCTGCTTACTATCAGATCTTAGCAGAGTTCTTGAGTGCAGTATAACAGTCAGGAGCTTGGTTTAGTGACAAAATATTATTTAATCTTGCTTTATCTAGTCAGTATGTTTTCATTTTCTTTTGCTTCTAGACCAAGAGCAGTGATGACCTTTTGGCTGGAATGGCTGGAGGGGTAACAGTGACTAATGGTGTCAAAGGAAAGAAAAGCACCTGCCCATCTGTAGCACCTTCAGCATCTGCCCCTGTCATGACCACCCTGGAGAGCAAAGCCAAGATCAGCACAGGTATGTGCACACTTGGTCTGAGTCAGCTGCGTTTTCATTTGAAATAGGCAAACTGCATTGGTGTTTAGGGTGTCCCATCTAATTATAGGCAATTTCAGACATACCCAAAAGTGGACAGATTGATATTTTAATCCCATGTGCACTTCACCGCCCCTTACCCTTACTGTTTTGAAGAACATTCCAGGTATCATATCATTTCATCCTTTAATATTTCAATATCTTTGAAAGATAAGAATTCTTTCAAAAATGTTATCACAATATTGTTAACAGTCCTTAAAATAACTAATAATCATTTCTTAAATTATAAATTATTCATTAACTATTTACATTTCCAATAGTTTCATAAAATTCTTTTTTTACTGTCTATTTGGAATAGGATTCATGTGGGTCAGTGGGTAATATATAATAGTTGGCTGTTATGTCTGTAAAGTCTTCTTTTTTAAAATCTGTGTGTTTACCCTTATTGTTGCAATGTAATTTTTGTAGAAAATGACTGTTTGGACCTGTAGAATTTCCGAAGATCTGATTTTAATGTTATAGCATCCTATGATGCCCTCAACCATTATCCTCTGTTCTCTCTGGTTTTTTTTTTTAGTGACAGCATCTTGCTTTCTCACCCAGGCAGGATATGGTGGTGTAGTCATAGCTCACTGCACCCTCGAACTCCTGGGCTCAAGTGTACCTCCTGCTTGGCCTCTTAAAGTGCCAAGACTATAGGCGTGAGCCGCTGTGCCTCACCCTCTCTGGTTATTGTAAATGGCATTGGATGTAGGCCTTGTGGGGCAGGTTCAGGTTCTCTCACCTTTTTTTTTTTTTTTTTTTGTAGTTGTTGGCTGGGGCTGGGTTTGAACCCACCACCTCTGATATATAGGGCCAGTGGCCTACTCCTTTGAGCCACAGGTGCCAGTTCTCTCGCTTTTTAAAACAAGACTCCTTGATAAGTGGTAGCGTTTTTATCCATCAGGAAGCACTTTGCTTCTGGTTATTTCTCTTTGAATGATATTAGTGGCTGAGTGTGGTGGCTCACATCTGTAATCCCAGCACTTTGGGAGACTGAGAGACCTGGATAACATGTGAGGTCCTATCTTTACAAAACATATTAAAAATCAGCTGGGTGTGGTAGTGCATACCTGTAGTCTCAGCTACTCTAGAGGTTGAGGCAGGAGGAGGATGTCTTGAGCCCAAGAGTTTGAGGTTGTGTTGGGCAATGATGAGTCCACCATACTCTAGCCTGGGTGATAGAGTGAGATCCTGTCTCAAAAGAAAAAGAAAAAAAATTAAAAGAACAATATTAGCAGCTTCTGATGATCAGTAGCTAGATCTACTCATTCTAATTCTCCCGTTTTTTTTCTTTTGGTAGTAGCTATTTGGTTTTAGATTTGATGGAATTTATAGATTACTTCATCTTTTAGTATGGGGAATGATGTTACCATATTTTACTTCTTACACTTCTAGAAAAAACTTTAGAACTTCCAGTAAACAGGGCAGCGCCTGTGGCTCAGTGAGTAGGGCATCGACTCCCTATACCGAGGGTGGTGGGTTCAAACCTGACCCCAGCCAAACTGCAACTAAAAAATAGCCAGGCGTTGTGGCAGGTGCCTGTAATCCCAGCTACTCGGGAGGCTAAGGCAAGAGAATCAGCTAACCCCAAGAGCTGGAGGTTGCTGTGAGCTGTGACGCTATGGCACTCTACCAAGGGCGGCAAAGTAAGACTCTGTCTCTAAAAAAACCAAACAAACAGGCAAACAAAAAAAACTTCCAGTAAACATAAGATCATGAAAGCAGATTGGCAGAAATTGTAGCAGATCCTCTTCTGTCATCACTCTTGAGGTTCGTAGGCCCTCTTGTGTGTTAGACTTTGCTGGTGCAGGTTTACCTGCTTTTTTTTTTTTTACTGTGGCTTTCTTGCAGATTCCTCCTTCATCCCACATGGCCCACTGTTAATTATTTTGGTGCGGTATGATTAACGAGAGGGAGTAGATAAGTCCTTACTCTGTGCTTTATAGGCATTTTTTGCTTTATCCTCATTCTAGCCCTATGAGGTAGGGACTGTTAGTGTTCAAGTTTCAGGAATGGGAGAACTTGAGTACCTTGCCCAAGGCCATGTATTCATTTACTCAGTAAATATTGAGGACCCATTTTAAACCAGGCCTGGTGGTGGAGCAAGATCTTTTACTCCAAGGCTGGTGTCATCACCCATTGAACACTCTAGCTTGTGTGGGAGGAAGGAAATTAAACGCTCTCGCCATTTCCATTTCTTCCTATTTCTGCCTTTAGAATTGTACTTGGAGAGATCCTTTGTTATTTGCATAAGGGTTCTTTCCCGTTGATGCCGCCTCACCTCAGCATTTAGTTCTCACCTCCCTGGCTTGGTTGCCCCAGTGTGGCTTTGTGTGTCTGGGTTACTTGGCCAGGGATGTCGTAACAAAATAACACAGTGTATTCTCCTAATTCTGGAGGTTGGAAGTCTGAGCAAGGTGTCAGCAGGTTTGTTTTCTCCTGAGGTCTTTGTTTTTAACTCGCAGATAGCCATCTCCCTGTGTCTTCATAGGGTTGTCCCTCTGTGTGTCCTAATCTCTGGTAAGGACACCGCCCACCCCATGACTTAGTTTGCTTTAATTACCTCTTTAACTAATTACGTATTTCCAGATATACTCACCTTTGAGGTTTGGGGATTAGGGTTTCAACACAGGACCTTTGGGGGCACAGTTCAGCCTAGAGCAGTGGTTCTTAACCGTCCTAATGCTGGGAAGTATTTTCATTGTTACAAAGGGGTCATGACCCACAGGTTGAGAATCGCTGGCTAGAGCAGCCTCTGTTCCACCTTTGGTCCTCCCTGTGACTTTCCTAGGGCAGGTTTCTTTCAGTGTGTCAGTTTGCTGGTGTTTACCTATGATTATTCTGTTTACTCACCAGTGCCAAAGGCTTTTTTCTTTGTGTCCTCTCCCTCTCCCTCTCCTCTTGGGCATGAAGTCCTTTCCCTCATGATTGGCTTTTTCTCCATTTGACTTTTAGGCATGCACAGATTTTTCCTGTTTTGGAGAGGTTTTTCATTTAGATGAGATGGTACCATTTACAGAAATGAGGAAAGGAATTAATGTTTGGGGGAACAGTTATGCCATCCTTTTCCATTTCTGGCCTCCGTATGCAGTTGCTTCTCCTAATCCTGTTACTTCTGCCTTCGTCCTCGTCCGACGAGGACGAGTTTGTCGTTCCTTCCCCCTTCTTACTGTGCTTGCTCTCCCTCCCCTGTTCCTTTTCTCTTGCCTGCCGCCTTCCTCATATGTTCCACTCAGTGTCCTCCAGCTTAATTTCTTAAAAATGCTCTTTTCTTCCTGTTTCTTCCCTGTTTAAGAACGTTAATTGACTTGCTGTGACTCACTGAATTCTGCCTCATGTTGGGGATCCATGTAAACATTCCCTGCAGCTTCCTTAACCGTGTAACTGACCCTCCTTTCCATGTGCCCTGCTCACTCCTGCCCCCTTGTCCTTGTCTATATGCGGCCAGTGGGCATTCCCTTGTGCCCTCTGCTTCTCCACACCTGCTGTTTTAGTGGTTCTCTTCCTATATCAACAAGACCCTTCACTCCCTTACCCCCACCACATAAACATGCTTTAACATATCAACGACCATGTGAGTTGTGTTTAACTTAACACTAGTTTTGAGCCAGGGGCCTCATGAAGCATATATAATTCACGTCTCCCTGACCTGTCTTGACCTAATAAAACACCAAGGCCCCAAGGGAAAACATTGTTTTTTCCTACTGTAGCAGTTAATGTGTTGATTACATTAGTGACTGGATTGAGATCTTATTTTCTCAACTAAAAAAAATTCTTACATATTTATGGGTAAACATATTCCTATTTTTTATAATATTAAACAGATGGTCATGTTGATTTCACAGATTTAAAATTCATTAATGTGATCTGTGCAGTGTATTCAATTGATGCATCATCCTTTAACATTAACATTTCATTGTTTTTAATGTGTAGAGAGGCGGTATGACACACCAAGTAAATTGTAAATTCTGCCCGGGTTCAAATGTTGGCTCATCCGTTTATTACCTGTGGGATGTTGGCAAATTATTTAACATCTCTGTGTCTGAGTTTCTTCATCTGTAAAACAGGGTGATAATAGCTCCTACCTCAGCGTTTAATGAGGCTTGTATAAATTAAGGTATGTGAAGTGTTAATTTGTGTGGAGTAAGTGCTAGATATGTGTTTGCTGTTGTTATTACTATAATCATTACTATTTATGTGGCATTCTATGGTATGAAAACTTTGTGCATTTACTTTGGTCGTAATTTTTTGTTTTGTAGAGGTAGTTTAGATTTTTGATTTGTCCTGAGGCTGCCTTTTCCTTCTTGCCCACTTGTGGTTTCCCCTCACTGTCTATTCGCAGTTAGATTGCCCCTGCCTGGCTAGTCCTAGAGTCAGCCTCACCTATCTTGCCCTAGAATATTAAGCTCCTTGGCCAACTGCTTAAGCCCTGGTTTTGGAATTTGAGTTGATGTATGTAATTTAACAGCTTTACTGCGATATAATTCACGTTTTATAAAATTTACCCTTTTAAAGTAATAAAGTAAATAACTTCTTTTTCATTGACAATGAATTACCTGCTTTTGAGGAAACTGAATTTTAAAGTAACAGGCTCTAAGGCAAGATTATCATAGGTCTAAATCTACATGTAGATCCTAGAGTCTGTCTTTCAGTCTGGGCATGAACTGCAGATGCCTTTTTATTGCTGATATTTCTGCCTTACGTTCTTTGTTTCAAACATGTAGGCACAAGTTCTTCCACCAAGCGGAACACTTCTGCAGGTAATAAAGACTCCAGTTCTTCTAGAGAACGATTACGTGAACGTACCCGACTAAACCAGAGCAAAAAACTGCCTTCTGCAGGTCAGGGAGCTAATGACGTGGCATTGGCTAAACGTTCCCGCAGTCGCACTGCTACAGAGTGTGACATTCGGATGAGCAAGTCTAAGTCAGACAATCAGATCAGTGATAAAGCTGCTTTGGAAGCCAAGGTGAAGGATCTTCTCACACTGGCAAAAACCAAAGACGTGGAAATCTTACATTTGAGAAATGAACTCCGAGACATGCGTGCACAGCTGGGCATTAATGAGGACCAGGCTGAAGGCGATGAGAGATCTGAGAAGGAGACTATCACTGCTCACCAGCCAACCGACGTGGAGTCCACTCTGTTGCAGCTGCAGGACCAGAATACTGCTATCCGAGAAGAACTTAACCAGTTGAAAAATGAAAACAGAATGTTAAAGGACAGGTTGAATGCACTGGGCTTTTCCCTAGAACAGAGATTAGACAATTCTGAAAAACTGTTTGGCTATCAGTCCCTGAGCCCAGAAATCACCCCTGGTAACCAGAGTGATGGAGGAGGAACTCTGACTTCTTCAGTGGAAGGCTCTGCCCCTGGCTCAGTGGAGGATCTCTTGAGTCAGGATGAGAACACGCTGATGGACCATCAGCACAGTAACTCTATGGACAATCTGGACAGTGAGTGCAGTGAGGTTTACCAGCCCCTCACGTCCAGTGATGATGCGCTGGACGCACCATCCTCTTCAGAGTCGGAAGGCATCCCCAGCATAGAGCGCTCCCGAAAGGGAAGCAGTGGGAATGCCAGTGAGGTGTCTGTTGCATGCTTGACAGAACGGATACACCAAATGGAAGAGAACCAGCACAGTACGAGTGAGGAGCTTCAGGCAACTCTGCAAGAGCTAGCTGATCTACAGCAGATCACCCAGGAGCTGAACAGTGAGAATGAAAGACTTGGGGAGGAGAAGGTTATCCTCATGGAGTCTTTATGTCAGCAGAGCGATAAGTTGGAGCACTTCAGCCGACAGATCGAGTACTTCCGCTCCCTTCTAGATGAGCATCACATTTCTTACGTCATAGATGAAGATGTAAAAAGTGGACGCTATATGGAATTAGAACAACGTTACATGGACCTAGCTGAGAATGCCCGTTTTGAACGAGAGCAGCTTCTTGGCGTCCAGCAACATTTAAGCAATACTTTGAAAATGGCAGAACAAGATAACAAGGAAGCTCAAGAAATGATAGGGGCGCTCAAAGAACGCAGTCATCATATGGAGCGGATTATAGAGTCTGAGCAGAAGGGGAAAGCAGCCTTAGCAGCCACATTGGAAGAATACAAAGCCACGGTGGCCAGTGATCAGATAGAGATGAACCGCCTGAAGGCCCAGCTGGAGAATGAAAAGCAGAAAGTGGCAGAGTTGTACTCTATCCACAACTCTGGAGACAAATCCGATATTCAGGATCTCCTGGAGAGTGTCAGGCTGGACAAAGAAAAAGCAGAGACTTTGGCTAGTAGCCTGCAGGAAGATCTGGCTCACACCCGAAATGATGCCAATCGATTGCAGGACACCATTGCTAAGGTATTGTTTGAGTAGATTAGAACTCTGGATCAGCGTTTGCCAGCTGCTGTGCACAGTGCACTTACTGAGTTATACCAGGATCACTTGTTTGCTGTGTTATTAGCTTTTTAAAAACCCTGACATTTGTTAAAGCTTGATAACGGTTTGCTTTTATTGGAATGGAGTGAAAAGCATTCTTATACTGTCACTTTCACTCAACTGTATTTCATTACTGTTTCCTTGCCTGCATAAGGATGTGGCTTGAGTTAAAACTAATACTAGAATATGTCCCTGGTTCTGGCTTTGCTCATGGAGCAGGTCATGTAATTTTATATCCTTCATCTCTAATATGTTTTGGTATGAGATAGATGGAAAGCCAGTATTCCTATTTGTAGGATCAGCAGTGCCTGTTACTTATGATCCTACAATCCTTCTAGGGTTTTTGTTTGGTTGGTTGGTTTTTTTAGAGATAGTCTTATTTTGTCTCCCTGGCTAGAGTTCAGTGGTATCATTATCACTCACTACAACCTCCGACTCCTGGGCTTAGGTGGTCTCCTGCTTGAGCATCCCAAGCACTTCCCAGTGC
This sequence comes from Galagoides demidoff, assembly GCA_963574575.1. Classification (NCBI taxonomy): domain Eukaryota; kingdom Metazoa; phylum Chordata; class Mammalia; order Primates; family Galagidae; genus Galagoides; species Galagoides demidoff. Next base: position 11,372 of record CAUYQV010189956.1, read on the forward strand.
ACAAGTGTGCACCATCATGTTTGGCCAGTTTTTCTATTTTTTGTAGAGGCAAGGTCTTGGTCTTGTTCAGGCTGGTCTTAAACTCCTGCCTCAGCCTTCAAAAGTGCTAGGATTCTAAGTATGAACCACCACACCTGGCCCTATTGTAGTTTTTAAAATAGAACTCTATTTTTTTTTTTGAGACAGAGCCTCAAGCTGTATCCCTGGGTAGAGTGCCATGGCATCACAGCTCACAGCAACCTCCAACTCTTGGGCTCAAGAGATTCTTTTGCCTCAGTTTTTCTATCTTTATAGTAGAGATGGGTGTCTCACCTTTGCTCAGGCTGGTCTCAAACTCCTGAGCTCAAGCAATCCACCCGCCTCAGCCTCCCAGAGTGCTAGGATTACAGGCGTGAGCCAACAATGAGCCCGGCCACCTTTTATTTTTGTATAAGAACATTAATCAGATGGTTTAAACAATAATGAGTATAGTTTCAGCTATTTGATAAACCACTGGTGACGGTACAATATGTAACACAAATGACAAAGTGAAAATTTCCTTTACAGACCAACTGT
>CAUYQV010189961.1:0-10372 GCA_963574575.1 Galagoides demidoff
TGTGGTCCCAGCTACTTGGGAGGCAGAGGCAGGAGACTCGCTTGAGCCCAGGAGTTGGAGGTTGCTATGAGCTGTGATGCCATGGCACTCTACCCAGGGGGATAGCTTGAGGCTCCGTCTCAAAAAAGAAAAAAAAAGAAACCTGTTCTTGCCACTTGCCAGCGCTCTCTGACCCGCAGTTTTTGCATCTGACAGGTGGGAATAATAATAATAATGATATCACCTCCTTCCTAGAGTGTATTGTGTGAGGTGATTAACGGCCCCCAAGAGATATCCATGTCCTAATCCCCAGAACCTGTAGATCTATTCTCTCACAGAGCAAAAGGAGCTTTGCAGGTGGGATTAAATTAAGGACCTTGAGATGGGAGATCATCCTGGATTACCCAATGTCATCACAGTGTCTTTATTAAGAGAGAGGCAGGGCTAGACATTGTGGTGGGTGCCTATAGTCCCAGTTACTCAGGAGGCTGAGGCAGGAGGATTGCTTGAGCCCATGAGTTTGAGGTGAGACCACTGAACTCCAGCCTGGGTGACAAAGCAAGACACCATGCCTTAAAAAATAAAGGAGACACTTGAAGATGCTGCGCTGCTGGCTTTGAAGGGGGAGGAAGGGGCTAGAAAAGGCAAGAAACAGGTTCTCCCCTGGAGACCCCCAGGAGGGACCAGTCCTGCCCACACCCTGTTTGTAGCCCAGCTGAGACTCATGTTGGACTTCTAATCTCATTCATGGCTATGAGATCATAAATATGTATTGTTTTAGGTCCCTAAATTTGTGGTTATTTCTTACAGCAGCTGTAGGAAATTCATAAACATCTGTTCTCTGTAAAGCACCTACTTCATGCCAGGCTCCGGATCATGGGCTGGGGACTTGTGAAAGCAGAGACCCTCCTATCCTCCTGGAGCTCACATTCTGGTGGGATATGCATGCATAAGAAACAAGCAGGCCAGGCCCAGCATAGGGGCTCACCCCTGTAATCCTAGCACTCTGGGAGGCTGAGGTGTGAGGAGCACTTTAAGCCAGGAGTTGGAAACCAGCTTGAGCAAGAAAACCCCATCTCTACAAAAGATAAGAAAAATTAGCCAGGTGTCATGGCACTTGCCTGTCATTTTAGCTACTTGGGATGCTGAGGCAGGAGGATCTCTGGAGCACAAGAGTTTGAAGCTGAAGTGAGCTATGATGACTCCACTGCACTCTAGGCCAGGAATGCAGAGGGAGACCCTATCCCAAAGAAAAAGCAGAAAACAAAAACAAAAGTGGAACCCAGAAAAGCAAGCGGAGGGGCAGAGAAGGAGTGGAAGGCACCAGCTGGCTGCAGAGTTTGGAGTCTCTTCTAAGAGCCTCTGGGTAGGAGGCTGGTTCATTATTTAAGCATATAAGAGGCTCAGCCCCTCACAGATCTTGGAACCAGGACCCAGAATATTTCCAGAAATAGTGTTAAAATGCTTGCATAGCCAGGCAAGGTGGCTCACGCCTGTAATCCTAGCACTCTGATCGAGGCATGCAGATTGCCTGAGCTCAGGAGTTCAAGACCAGCCTGAGCAAGAGCAAGACCCTGTCTCTAAAAATAGCTGGGTTTTGTGGCAGACACCTATAGTCCCAGCTACTTGGGAGACTGAGGCAAGAGGATCACTTGACCCTAGGAGTCTGAGCTTGCTGTGACCTATGACACCATCTGCTGAGGGCAAGAGAGTGAAACTCTGTCTTAGAAAAGGAAAAAATGCTTGCGTGTACTGAAGGCCATCTTAGATCCAGAACCATGTTGCAGCCTTTCCACACACAGCCACTGATGGGAGATGACTGTGCTTATCCCCGATTTACAGATGAGGAGACTGAGGCCTGGAGAGGATGAAGTCACATAGCAGGTAAAGGGGTGTAGCTGAGACCCTTCCTTCAGTGTTTACTTATCCCCAACAGAGGCTACCCATTGGGGAGCAGGGACCAACTGTGTCTAGAAAGGAACAGCACCCCCACCCCACTGTCCCAGTAGATGTGGAGAACCAGCAGATAAAACAGCAAGGAGGGGCAGTAGAAAAACCCATGGTCCCACACCAAAGTCCCTAAATGCTAGGGATCTAGGTCCCTGTAGGGCAGGGGCCTGAGGGGCTAACCTCCTGGGTCTCCAGGGAGGTGAAGGTCCAGCTCCCTGAGGTCTCTGAGGGCCCACACAATATTGCATCCCTCTCAGAGCTATAGGCATTTTGAGAGAAAAATCTCCAAATCCCCTAGATCTAGCCTGGGATCTCTCAAAAGTCCCAGAAGGGGCTGGCTCAGCTCCCTGGTCCCTGGGGGCATCCTGGAGGCTTGGGAGTTGGCAAGGAGGGAATAGACAGTGGGCCCAAGACTCTTTCCCTCCAGGAGCTCATGGGGGAGTGGTCCCCAGAGGCAAGGGTGTGGGACTAGCTTGCCTCTGTGTCCCCATCATCTGAGGACTCTTGGCCACACATCTCAATTCTCCCCATCCTCTCCCCACTGTACCCCCAACACACAACAGAAAGCAATCCAAGCTGGACTCCAGGAAGGCAAAAGTACAGATCCAGTCACTTCTAGGCCTACACACCACCTTCCTCTTCCTGTTGACCAGCTGTTCTGCCTGGGTGAAGGTTGGTGGTGTGCATTAAACTGTGACTCATGGCCACCCTCTAGGAAGAAGGTATAAGCCCTGCCCTTGGGGAGCTCCCAATTGCATGGAGGAGCTCAGGCTGGGAGAAGGGGGACTGGGAGGACTGGGGTGACTCAGATGGGTCCCTGGCTTGCCTCTGTGATCAGGGAGGCTTCCCTGCAAAGTGGCAATGCAGGTCAGCCTGGTGCAGAGGCCTGGAGGTGGGAGAGGGCCTGCATGGTGCTGCAGAAATCTCTGTGCACTTTAGGCACTTGAGTGGGGGTCTCTGAGGAAGTGGGGTAGGTATAGCTGGGGAGGCCGGCGGCCAGCTAGATCTGAACAGACAGGGCTGGGGATGAGCTGGAGCTTTAGACCCAGGGCAGCAGGGAGCCATGGAAGGTTGCAAGCAGAGGAAAGATGTGTGGTCAGGTGGCTGCCATGAAGGGAAGGAACTGAGGAGGGGTCTATAAGGGGCTGCTATGGCATCCTGGTAGATGTGGGAATCCTAAGTGGGGGGACTGGTGTGGGGACCAGTGGGTGAGAGAACGGGGAGTTGGTGTGTCACAGGGACAGAGACTTCGTTTGGGAAGATGAGAAAGTTGTGGCAAGGGAGGGTGGTGATTGTTGTACAATGTGAGTGTGCTTAATGCCACTGAGCTGTGCACTTAAAAATAGTTAAGATGGCAAGTTTTCAGTTATATTTATTTTACCACAATTAAAAGAGAACAAACAAATAAAAAAGTACCAGTCCTGGCCAGGCACAGTGGCTCACGTCTGTAATCCCAGCACTCTGTAAAGCTGAGGTAAGTGGATGGCTTGAGCTCAGGGGTTCAAGACCAGTCTGAGCAAGAGCAAGACCCATCCCTATTTTCAAAAATAGAAAAATTAGCTGAGCCTTATGGCAAGCACCTGTAGTCCCAGCTACTCAGAAGGTTGAGGCAGAAAGCTCACTTCAGCGCAGGAGTTTGAGGTTGCTGTGAACTATCTCTGTACTCGGCAACAGAGTGAGACTGCCTGAGAAAAAAGAAAAAAGCATACCAGTCCTTTCTGTGCATCTATGAATTATGCTTGGAGGCAGTGGTTCTCAAGCTGGGGTGATTCCGACCTAGTAGGTGGAGGTTAGGGCTGTTGCTCAACACACCCTGCAATGCACAGTACATACACATGCCCCAACAAGGAACCATCAGTCCCAACGTCAAGAGCACAGAGGGTAAAAAACCCAGCTGCAGAGCTACCGCCTCCTGGAAGCCCCCCTGGATTTGACATACCAACTGCCCTTCCTAGCTGCACCTCTCCCACACACACACTCTTGCCTTCTTCCCCTCAAAACACCGGGAGAAGTTAAACAGGTGAGAGTGGGGTGAGCCCGTGACTGTCGGGGTGAGGTTGGGACATATAGGGGTCACCCAGTTGGTTCTCGTGCAAGGCCCTGTCCCAGATGCTGAGGTTCGGGGGTCCCTACCATGGATGTGGCTCTGCCCTGCACAGAGGGATTAGGAGCGTTGCCGGGTCCAGCTGCCATTGACTTGGGGTTAAGGTCAGTTAAGGAGGGGATCCCACCCAGGGATTGTTTAGGGTGGTTATGGTAGGACAGTCCCCCCCCGCCAGAATCTCAAACCTGAAAGAAGAACCCACACCCCAAGATCTAGAGCCCACATCCGCACGGTTTTTTGGTTTTCCCCCAAAGGGAGCAAGAGGCGTGTTAATACCGCAGAGGGGAAGGGGGTTGCATAGTCTCGTGACTTGTCCCCTGGGTCCCTTGGGTCCCTGAAGCATCCTTTTATCTGAGTGGAGCCTTGGCAGGGACCCAGCAAGCAAAGCTGCAGCATCCAGGAAGGACACAGTGGGTCAGTGGTGGCCTCGGGTTGGGGACCCACAGAACTCTCAGAAGCTCAGGAACACCAAACTGCATCCCAGCCTTATCCTGGATCCAGACCTCTGTCCTTGTGTCCTCAACACAGCCTGACTGGACTTATTCCCAAGTTTCCTTCTCCTCCTCTCTGCATTCCCATCATGGGGACAGCCCCACTGTGCACCCAAACACCCCAGCTGAGGCCCGAGCACATGGCAGGCCCCCAGTCCCACACCCTACACATGGTAGAGGCCAAGCTCTTCTCAAACCACTTGCTTCTCCCTGTCCCCACAGCCACTGCCCCAGGCTGCCACCTCTGTCCCCTGATCCAGGAACAGCCCCCTCGTAGGGGGCTGCCTTCATCCTGGGATAGTCTCCTCCCTGGCCTCCCACCTTCCTAGTCTCCAGGACAGTTCCCCTCAGGGGCTCACCTCCTGCCCCATCCCCCAAGAGAACCCCCTCCGTGCTCCTACACCTTTGTCCACTCAGCAGCCCCTCTCTTCCCCTTAACATCTACTTCCTCAACTATTAGCTCAGATCAAGGTCAAGAGAGACAACTGGGGGCCCAAACTAAACAGCCTCAGACTACCAGAATCATTCACTCAACAAACACGTACTAAGGGCAACTTGATCCAGGGTGATAAGCAAGCCATATGGTTTCTGCTGTCCTGGAGTGCATGGTCCAGGAGACATTCCTGCCAGGCCCTTCCCCAATATGGTGGGGACAGACATTCAGCCTCATGGCTGGGCTAGTCTAGCCCAGTCCCAGTTGGGAGGTGGGGTGAGGGATATAGGTGAGCCTCCTCTGGTGTGAGAGGTGTGGGGGATGGACTACCCAAGAGCGGGAATTTGAGAACTTCTATCTACAGTGGAGACACAGGTTCAGGATCAAAAGACAAATTTTAGGGGAGGCAAAGCAGGCAAAGTGCCAAGGGAGTCTGTATAAATAGGAGGCTATGTAGCAACCTACAGGCTGCAGATGCTCAACCCACACTGCCTGGGTTCAAATCCCAGCTTTGCTATTTACAAGCTGTGTGACCTTGGGCAAGTTACTTAGCCTCTCTGTGCCTCACATCCTTCATAAGACAACATTAACCAAAGCACCAACCTTCTTGAGTGTTAAAATTAAATGTGTTAATCCATACAAGGCACTAAGAACTGTGCCCACAGTTATGCTGCTACTAAATGAAATTCACAGCTGTCAATATCTGACCTGTCACCTTGTATATCCTTCTTTTCTCTTTTTCTTGCTCTTCCCTCTCTTTCTCTCCCTTTTTAAAATTTAATTAAATTTATTTATTTATTAATTTTTTGAGACAGAGTCTCACTCTGTTGCCCTGGTAGAGTGGCATGGCGTCATAGCTCGCAGCAACCTCAGACTCCTAAGCTCAGGTGATCCTCCCGCCTAGTCCTCCCAGAGTGCTAGGATCACAGGTGTGAGCCACCATGCCAGCCTCTCCTTTCTTTGAAATCTCTCTCCTCTTCCCTCCCTCCTTGCCCCAGTGGCATGATGATTAGTGCATAGTGATCTCATTTCAAATCCTGACTCTACCACTTGCCTCCTCCAGCACTTAGGGGACATGGCTGAGTGTCTCTGGGTCCCACTTGCTTTGCTTATCTTAGAAATGAAGATAATAATAGCATGGACTTCACCAGGATGTGGGGAGCATGAGCAGAGGCCATGCGTGCAATGCATCCAGGTGGCAGGCCTGTAGTTAGGTCGATGAAAATAGCAGCTGTCATGGGTATGCTTTCAGAAGAGTGTCTCTCTCACTGCTTCAACCTCTCTCCCTGACAACCCCTAGCTACCTCTCCAATCAGCCCTAAGTACCAGGAGGACAGAGACACACTTCAAACTCGTGTGAGTGGGTGCGGGGCTGTGTATGTTGGGGGGCCAGCAGCGGGGACTGGACATCAAAGACGTCTTAAAAGAAACAACCTTTGTCTGAGTCTTAAGGGGTGGCCAGGAGGAGGTGGTAATAAGAGAAGGGAAGTGGGCAGTGACTGCATGGGGGCAACGATGGGGGCAGAATCTCAAAGATTATGGGTACCTTCTTTGGGGAAGTGAGAACTGGCCATCTGGCATAGCAGAGCAGAGGAGGCAAGTGCACTGGAGCTGATCACTGGGCCCTGGGGAGGCATGGAAAGCTGTAAGCAGAGGCAGAATGGGTGAGGAAGATGGCCTGAAATTTACCAGCAGATACCCCTTCACAAGGCCATGTCTCCCTATAGTTCAGCAAATAAGCTCCCAGTTCAAACATCCCACCAGTGTATGACACGGACAAATCACTACGCTTGTAGTCCCTCCATTCCACTGAGAGAGGCCTCACAGAGTGAGGACACGCCCCCAGCACCTTTTGCTGGCTCTTTGCACACTCCCAATGTACAGATGAGGAAACTGAGTTGTTTGGCCAGGGAGAAGGCAGGACTTAGGCTCAGGGCATGTCCAGCTGCCTCATCTGAAGTTGTGGCTCCAGGATGGTGACTCCTCTGGACTCCTTCCACAATATTGGAAGGGGCCAGCTTGAGCTGCTGCTAATCAGAGCCTGGCTACCCCACACTTCCTTCTTCCTAGGCTCAGAGAGGGAAAGGGACTCAACCATAATCAGGCTGCAGAGGATCAGTAGCTTGTGCCCTCAGGATAGTCTGACCCCAAGGCCCATGCTCTACAGCACACAGTAGGTGTTGGGCTAAAGTCAAAGGGCTTTATGGATGCCCTGGCCCATTGGCAGAGGAGAAAGTTGAGGCCTGGGTGAAGTCATCTCAGCATTCCCCAGAAGGACATGGCAGAGTAGAGGCTAGATAAACATTTAGGATCTGAAGGCCTACTGTGTGCATTCCCCACACACACACTGAAGGCCTCATATGTATTATGGTCTAATTTGATCCTATCATGACTTCATGTATTGGGTATAGTTATCAGCCCATTTTACAGAGGGGAATACTGAGGCTCAGAATAGTTGAGTGCAGCATCATGGCAATATTTTTAGTGTTTATTATGTGCCAGGCCAAGCTCAGAGCACAATACATATTTCCACAGAGTAGAGTAAGGTATTATTAACATCATCATTTTATAGATGAGGAAGGAAGCTCTGAGGTTAATTAGGACACTTGCCAAGATCTCAGGTAGATGAAGGGACTGATAAATTGTGGTATATGTATACCATGGAATATTATGCAGCCATAAAAATGTTGGAAACTCCACATCTTCTATGTTTATGTGGATGGAGCTGGAACATATTCTTCTTAGTAAAGTATCTCAAGAATGGGGAAAAAAAGATCTCAGGTGGATGGACACATTTGCTGAGTACCTGTTGTGTACCTCCACACAAGATGGGCTCCAGGCTGCCCAGCTCCTGTTCCCAAGCTGGTGTTCCTCTAGACCAGCTGTGCTTCCCATATAACTAACCTATTGATTACTGGTTGTGGACTAAGCAAAATCAGCCACTGGTTACCAAGCCCCCAGAGTCCTAGATCCTATCCTGTACCAGTAAATAAAGCTTGATGCCTCTCCCTGGCCCTCTGTTAAAACCCAGACCCGAGCCAGAGCTGTGACTGTGACACTGAGTGGACTGCCTTGACAGAGTTCCCATCTCTGGAAGGATCCAAGAAAGGCCACCATGGAGGAGAACCTTTACTCAGGTGGGAGGACTTTCTGATGATAACACTGCAAAAAGCAAGAACCCTCCTCTCCTCCCTTTCATCCAGGAGAGGAGGGGGATCCCCCAGTCCTTCTCTAGAAAGGAGAGAGAATTTCTAAGAAAGGCTCTAAGGGTGGGGACAAGGAGGTGAGCCCTGAGTGACCTTCCTGTCACAGAGCCAGGCAAGAAAGAAAAGCTGGGGGCTCCTCCTTTTTCTGACTCAACACCCTGCTGACAAAAAAAACAGCTCCAGCTAAGGAGCTAGGAGCCTAATAGAGTTGGAGGTCAAGTGGAACGGGAACTCAGAAGTGGAATTCTGAACAATGAATCCTCAGAACCAGGGTGAGGAGAGGGGGCTGAGCCTCATGGTGTGGCACCAAGGTAGAGAATTAGGGGGTTCAGGTTTTGGGGGTGAGGTATGGTCTGATATTTGGGGAAGGGACAGTGGAGTGGCTTGGATGTGGAAGAAGAACTGGGACCTAGTCTCCTGCATTTACAGAAGAGGCTCAGCATTGGGGACAGGCATCACAGTAGAGCTTGAGGGTCCAGAGGTATAAGGGTGATGGCCAGGGGTCAGGCGGGAAGGGAAGAGCCTTCTGGACATGCAGCTGGCTGAAGGGGGGCAGTCTCAGCTTCTGACTCCAGGTCTGTCTCACATGACAATGACTTGGACCTTAGTGATGAGATGGTGTACAGAGGGAGCCGAGGGTCCACTGAGACCCTCTGCTTTAATGTGGGCTCCAATCAGGCTCCTAGGGATACTGGGGGCCCTAGGGGGTTGGGGACATGGGCAGAGCCAGAACCCAGCCTCAGCCTGTGCCTCCCATCACCCCCCTTACCCCTGGCAGGGTTCTCAGAGCTGCCCAGAAAGCGGTGCTGCGGGTGGAGAACACAGCTCCTGCTGGTGGGGCTGGTGACTGCCAGCCTCTGGGCTGCACTGCTGTCCCTGCTTCTCCTGTGGCGTGAGGACACCCCCAGCCCCGTTTGGCCCCTTATCCATTGAGTCCTTATGTGTTCCCTCCCAGACTCCCTTCCCATGTCCCTTCCCCTAGAGCCCCTTATCTCACCCAGCACCCCATCTCCCACCCTCTCAGCACCTTCCATGGGGCACACCCAAGACCTCATCCCCAGGTGGCAGGAGGGATATGGGAGGATAGGGTCACAAGACAACCCCCCCCTTTACACCCTTTTCTCCTCCCCTCCATAGACTGGGACACCCTACAAAATTTGAAACAGCTGGAAGAGACAGCTGCCCAGAATGGTATGGAGAGGTCAAATCAGGGGGTGGGTTGAGGTGAGGGTTGGGACACCCAGCTCTTGTCCTATTTCTGCCAGTGACTGCCATGAGAATACCCTTCTCTGGACTTCAGAATCCCTCTAGGAACTGAGGGTCAGCCTACGTTACTCCCCACCCTGGGTAGGGGTTACGTACCCAGCAAGGCTTGAAGAAATGTCCAATAGCATCTTTTTTGAGGGGGGAGAATCTCACTCTTTCACCCCTGAATGGAGTGCTATGACATCATAGCTCACAGCAACTTCAAACTCTTGAGCTCAAGCAATCCTCCTGCCTCAGCCTCCCAAGTAGCTGGGACTACAGGCACCTGCCACAACACCTGGCTAGTTTTATATTTTTATCAGAGATGGGGTCTCGCTCTTGCTCAGGCTGGTCTCAAACTCCTGAGCTCAGGTAATCCACCTGCTTTAGCCTCCCAGAGTACCAGCCAGGATTACCACCTCTCCTGGCCCCCATAGCATTTTCCTCAGATGCTCCTCAACTTACAATGGGGCTATGTCTCCTGCCCTGATGCACCCATTATGCATTGAACATATAATTCAAAAAGTCATGGCTAGCTGGAGACTATAGCTCCCTGCCATGACCCAGAATCTCAAGATAAGGTCCATTTCTGCTGAACACATATCACTTTGGCACCATCCTGAAGTCCAGACACTGTGAGTTGGGCCATTGTAAGTCGGGGACCATCTGTATCTGTAGATAGCATAAGTTACATGACCATGTCATGCCTCAGTTTCATCTGTGAAATGGGTGCATTTAGTGCCATGAGATGGCAGCAAGCTAAGACTTGTGAAGTGCTCCTTTTATATTTAATCCTGGGTGAGTGAAGGGTACACATGTTCATTCCATTCTTTTTTTTTTTTTTTTTTTTGAGACGGAGCCTCAAGCTATCCCCCTGGGTAGAGTGCCATGGCATCACAGCTCATAGCAACCTCCAACTCCTGGGCTCAAGCGAGTCTCCTGCCTCCGCCTCCCAAGTAGCTGG